>VMDR010032181.1:0-11795 GCA_007922815.1 Macrotus californicus
AATGGTGAATAAGAAAGTGTACCTCCTAAATTTATCTAGATAATGCACATTCTTTATAGTTGCATTAACTGTTCATCTTTTATACTATCTAATGATATTTGTTACTTACAGTTTTCATATTCGAAAGTATTGAGCTTCAAAGTTTGGCTAATTATTTTACTGTCTTGTTATTGCGATGACAAAACTTCATTCTTCAGTTGACAGATAATCTGTCCATTGACTCTGATCCCACTCAAATTCCTGCCAATTTTCTTTCACTCATTAGGCTCCAAACATATCAGCCTTTTTTTATTTTTCAAACATCAAATGTGTTTCTGATTTATTATCATTGTCATTGAACTGAAATACTCCCCAGCTTCCCCTTCTTATCCCAGTTTCTTTCCCAGGACATAATGTGTTATATTCCAGCCTAGGTTAAGACAATAATTTCTCCCATGAGAATTCTGTTTTTTTAAAGTTCATTCAAACAAAATAATGACTACATTTAAACACAATAGATACTAACTGATCCCTGTATAATGAATTCTCTCACTTCTTGGCTCATCTCTGTGAGAACAGGAGTCACATAGCAGATTTGGTCACTACTTATTCACCATTATATAGCGGCCTCCCTGACACCGAATGCACACTCAGTAATCTGCACGTAGTTTTTACTCCTATACCATTTGGGGCTATAATAGGGGAACGAGCTTGGAAGTAGAATTCTATGAATTCTAAGCAACACTTGCCTCACTGAGCAAGAAAGCTTATATGTGCTACATAAAAGTGGACAGTTTAAGTGTCAGAATAAAAACTACCAACTTTTCAAACATGAACTCTCCCTGCCCCTATCTGGATTTGTGGTTAATGCTGAATGCAGGTTACAAACTAAGAAAATCGTATTAGTAGAGATGAGAGGGGTGAAGAGGAGAAAGAGCTTTAGGCTAGCAATGTGAAAATTACTATTAAAGATCCTTTAAAAAAAATCTTTCCAATGTAATTAAAATCCTATTGTATAATAGAAGGTAAATGGCAAAAAGGAAAATAAGATGTTCTCATGGACAATTTACAGATAGTCTGCCGAAGTCGTTTTCAAGAAATATCATATAAATAAAGAACAATAAAATCCAAGTCTAGAAAGTTAAAGGAAAGTGCTTTAAAAAGCATTATTTTCCTAGACCTGAAAAATATGTGTGCATGAGCAGCAGGAAGGTTTGCCTGTAAGATCTTCTTTCTCTCCCTTTTTTATTGCCTGTTGCTAAAGTGGCACCAGGTCAAAACAATGAGATACTCTGTTGATAGCATGGCTATAAATACATAGATTTATTGATAGAATTATGACACTGCAGACACTTTTCAATTAGTATTAGAGTCATTAACTAGGCAGGGAATATATGGGTAGTGGCACTTTATTCAATTATACTTATAAAGATGTATTACTGCAGATGATAAGAAGTAATAGAAACACTTGTATATAACAGTACTTAAATGAAATACCAATAATACGCTGCTTTTCTTCCTTCTCCAGCAATATAGCTGATAGAGTTTTGCCACTCTCACAACTGTAAATCTTGAGGGTTGGATCTCTTCTCTGGGTGTTCTTGGCTTCCTGCTAAAGCTGCAAGGAATTGAGCTTTGCGGTGTTAACAAAATCACGCAAAGCTCTTTCTGCCAACTCTGCATGGCTTGTTGTTTCATAGGATTCAACTAACTATTCAAATATCAGCCCATCCGGGAGACTTTCTCGTATTAAAAGTATCTCCCACTTTTTTAATACCATTTACTATCCCACTGTTTTGGACTGTGAGGGATAAAAGTGCCCGGGTTTGTAGGACTTGGAACTTGGCGATTCTTATAATGACCCTTGATGAAGCAAAAGTTGCATGCAATTCAATTGCTGGTAATAAGAGAAATCTCAGTAAAGTCAGCAGAGTATTTCTCCCTGTATGGAGAAGATGATGGAGGTGTTCGTAATTACAGCCTATAATGGACACAGTGAAGTTAGTGTCCCAAGGCCTGGCTTAGGAAACTTTAAATATAGCAAATGGTAGAGAGTCGGGAGCATAGGTGAGCAAGCCAGGAATGCAAGGCTGCCATGACTACAGACTCAAACGTAGCAGATCACCTTGTTGTCAGTGGAAATAACGTTATCTTAGGGTATCACAAGGAAAGCGTCCAAGGATGCACACATGAGAGACTGTGTGTGGCAATACGGTTTATTTTCGTAGAAATCTGCTTGTGGGTTTCCAATTTCCCATCTTCCTCCATTCTACCATGAATAAAATCCAACCGTTTCCTCAGCAGGGTCAAAACAAAAGCCAGTGTCTAGAGTTTCTGCTTCACATTAAAGCTTGGTTCTCGTGAGCCTGTGTGGACTGCCACAGGCCCCAGGAGCTGCTAGACCCACATGGTCGCATGTTCCTGGGTGAGAGAGAATGTGCAAACACACGGGGTGAGTGTGGGTTCCAGAGAGAGAGAGAGAGAGAGAGAGAGAGAGAGGGGAGAAAGCGAGGAAGAACTTTGTTCCACTGGAATAATACTAGCTTGAGTCTGGGACAGACCATGTGCATTTTCAAAAGAGCCAATCAACTTCCCAAATCTTTGTGGGCTTTTGATAGATCTATACCCCCTAGTAAGACTGAAAGACCTCCTTTGTCAAGCACCATCTCCCCCAGTCCACAACAATCTAGCACTGGAGGGAGGAAGGGAGGAATGTAAATTCCCTCGGTGGACCAAAACTATGATCCCTTAGGGTGTGAAGCTGGAGCTTCCTGGTGAAGCAAACAGGCCTAGGCTCCCCAGTTTATTAAGCCACAACATGTAATTTCCTTTCCTCTCTTTATTAATTACTACTTAACTACCTATGGTAAAAACATGGTAAGGAAGTATTTATTACTTATGCATCCATTCAGGGTAGTTGGTGGGGAATAAAAGCATATTTACACAGTCAGTCAGGTTTTCCACAAGGCTTCCTCAAAGAGCTTCTGGGCTAGGAATGCCAGTGTGCCTGTGAGCATGGCTGGACCTGCGGGTCCCTGAGTTCTGAACTATGACTTTCTCTGGAAAACTGTAATGTCCTGGTTACGTACCAAGACCAGTATGGGGAAGGCAGCTTTCCCTCTGAAGCCCACTATTAAAGTTTTGGAATTGCCTGTGATGCAGCCTGAAGCATCACAAATAGGATTTTTGTCTGGAGTTCAACTCTTCAACTCCATCGCTTGTTCCTTCAGGTGGAGAATGAAGTATGAACTGCCCTATCATGTAGGCCCTCCAGGATTGTTCTTCGTTGTGCACTGTTACATGAGCATCACGGTGATGATGGCATGGGTGTGGTACCCACACAGAAGCACAATCCCTGAGGGTGGCAAACAGAGAGTTCACAATGTGAGGGCACTGCAGGCAGGAGCCACAGTCATCAGTCAGATTCACAGGGCCCCTAGCATGTCCTGTGCAGTCTGAATAATTTAGGTTGGACCTTGGTTTCAAGAGGACTACCTGAGGCAATTACTTATAAATAAACAGTTCTGTCTATGACATTCTATCCTCAGATTCAGATGTGTGGTTGACACCGGAAGGCATTCTGTGTGAACGGCAGGGCCTCGATGACATGGCTGAGTCAGTGAAACACTTCCAAATGGCAGAGCCAAACTGAAGGAAGCATCAGATGGAGCCCGGATCTGGCGAAACTCTCTGGATGGAATGTGAGGCCCAATGAGATCTATTTGCCAAGAACTCCCCATGCTGGTGGGCAGGACTTTTAACCTTGACCTGGATCTGGTATGTGGGGCAGTCATAAGGTCTTGACTTCTTCCGAAGGAGTGTCAGCCATGCCTGGAGGCTCAGTGTTGGACAGTGTCCCTGTTCTCACTAGCTTTCTACTCATGGATCCAGAAGGCAGTTGATTCCACATGTGCTTGTTCTGGGTGGAACATGATTCAGTCTCATGTTTCGCTCACAACAGGCTGGTTTTGTTCCCTGCATCTGCAGAGGGCACTTTGGATGAGGCCCGTGTGTGCTGAAGTGCATACAAGTAGCAGACCTGATTTTTATACAGATGTCTGGTCTCCACAGGGATTTGTTTGAAGAGGAAATCATCTCAGGCAATGGCATCGTCATAAAATATTAACAAATAAAAGGAAAATAACATCTGGTTATTTTTCCTCAGTCATAGTTTTCTATGTTTTTATTTTATGATTTATAACAACATTTGGATTTTCTATGCCTTTCAAATTTTCACTTTATTTGGACTGAGGTGAATAGGAAGCTGAAATATTGAAAACAGTTCAAAATAGTAGTAAATAATGACAGTTATACATCCCAAAGAACATGGAATTATGACAATTCTTAAATGATACTTTCTTGTAATATGTTTTTCAGTTTTTAGAGGCAAGTTAATGTGAGCAATTTATTATTATGGTTTTGTGTGCTCTTAATGCTTGACTGCTGAAATGTGTGAAGGATATTTCTGTTTACTCCAATAACCTGCTATAAATCACATCTATCTCCTTCGGAGCTTCTTCAGAAGAATAAGAGGGGAGGAAACATCAAAATATAAAACCATAATAAATAAATTAGTTGTATTTCACAGGCTTAAACATTTTATATTATGTGCAGAATCAGATAAAGAAATATATGTTATGCTAAGATCTTTATATGTGTTAGAGGGGCCTAACACTACAAAATTCAAATTAATTGATTACACTTGTTAAAGCACATTAAATTTACATCTTAACTTTTTTACTAGTTACTTTTAAAGAAATAAATTTAAAATTTGAATATATTTTCAATCCTAAAGAATGGGCTTACATGATTTGTACTCTCTTCCTGTTCTTCCAAAGCTCCCCCCACCCCCTAACACCAGCTCCCCAACATTATTTTGCTACAAGATTATAACCAAATATTTGCAACCTAGTTGTCCACTTCACCTTAAAATGTGTCACTATTTTTTTCACGTATAATAAGCCAAATGTAATTCCAACGCAAATGGAGAACCGAGATTTATTCAGAATCAACACCAATCCTGTGACAGTGAGTGGAGTCATTGCTTCGCGGTGGGGGGAGGGGATCAGAACTGGGCAGGAAGAGAGGCGAGCCTCTGTGGGGTAATTGAGGAGGGAAGGACTCCAAATTACCAATGTTTTTTAGACCTGAGAATGGGCTTTTTTTTTTCCGAAAATTGTCCTTTGTGGACTTAAACATCAGAAAAATTTGGCTGAAACGTAGAAATCAATATTAAAGGCATTAAGGTCCCATCCATCCCCACTAATCAGGTGTTACAGGAGTGACAGGGACAATAAAACTTCATTTACATAGAAATCCATCAGCTGGTTCTTAATTACATCATTTTTTAAAACTACAACATTATTTCAGGGGTGACATTGGAAAGCTTGTGTTCTTTTATCTTAAGCCCAAGGAGAGAAGATTTGCAGTATTAGAAGTTAATATTCTGTTATATCACCGCTTAGTTAAGTAAAGAGACTCAAGAGCACAGAGAGGTAGGCCCAGCAATGGCTTTAGTCTAGAACTTAAAACTAAATGTTTTCTCTTAGGGGCCAATCTCTAACCTCCACTAGAGCTTGTTCTCTTGCTTAAATTCCAACAACTGTTCAGCTTTAACTCTACTCAGTCTTTTGAACTTGCTGTAAAGAAAATCTTTCATGCTCAAGGACACATGTGTGGATGTGTTTGCAGAGTGGGGTGGGGTTAGAGGGAGAAGAAAGCAACACTGCTTGAGTTTGAACTTTCGAAGGCAGGTTTGAAAACTTACAGAACACAACAAAGTATATATCATAAAGAAAAGTACAACTCTATTTTAGTAACTAAATTTTATGTTACTTATAAACTTCTATTGAAATAAAAATTTCCTTTATCAGGTCAAGATAAAATCTGAGGAGATATTTTATTTTATTTTTTTAAAATATATTTTATTGATTATGCTATTATAACCCCCCTCCCCACTTGTAGTAAACAATTTAGGGGAAGGGGGTGGGAAGGAACTGAGTTCCCTGAGAACAGCAGTGTGTGGTTCCTGAGGGAAGTTTGGGTCTGAGAATCCCCTTCGTTCCTCTGCCCCACACAGATGTGGAACGCAGTTGTTGAGAGTGACGGGCAGGAGGGCCAGCTGGGGCTAGGGCTCTGGAGAGGCGCCAGCACCTGGAAAGCCCTGCTCCCAGCATGCTGATCAGAAGAGGCAGGTACCGCAGCCGGAGAGCAGCATGGGCTGCTGTGCCTGTGGGTCAAGGCCCTGCTCTCAGAGCCCAGCTTTGCAGCAGCATTCAAGAGGAGGGGTGGCCGTGGGAGCTGTTAGAGCTGGCAGCGCGACCCTGGAGACTATGAGAAAGCTGGCAGGAGTTGGTGAAGCAGGTACTGGTACCAAAAAGCTCTCTGATAGGGAGCCACAGAGACAGCAGTCTCCGGAGTCTCAGAAACAGAGGCCCAGCAACCCGAGGAGATGCAGTGGTGGCATCAACAACCAGCACCCACCCCAGCAGCGTGTACCAGTGCTGCTCAAGTGCAGCTCCTGGTGCCCACACACCCGCGTCCTGTGCGGGCCTGAATTACCTGTCCAAGCCCCTGGGGTGTGACCCAAAGAGGCCCATCCTGTGTGTCCAAAGGGCCATTTGACTGTGCCAGCCTCCCAAGAAAAGGGAGGAAAGGTCCTGTTGGACCCTGTGAGCCAGACGTGCGTGTGACACAGGAGGGCTTTGGGTGGGGTTTGTGGCAGTGATCAGAACGGCTCGTGAACCCTTGGGTTTCTGATCCCAACTATGGGAGGGAGCAGAGGCATGGTGCTCTTAATTGAAAAGCAGTTGGCTGCAGTGTATTCTGCACTGTTGGCCACAGAGGACATAACAGAAACTGCCCTCGTGACAGTTAGGACCACCTATCTCATGGCAGGGTAGGTTTGGGACTGGATGGCCAAGCCTGGTAGTGGAACGGCTCAGACGCCCACGCTGGGTAAGTGGGGGGCTTATCTGCAACAAAGGAGTACTCTGTTCACTAGCCCCTTATAAGCTGAGCTCTAGAAAGTGTTAGGTCCATTTATTTATGTAGATGAGAAATCTGTTCCTGTCCCTATAGAAGAGATGGAAGCTAGCCCCTTCCAGGAAGGGTGGGCACCTATGCCCTCAGATGCATGGTACACTGATGGGCCTAGCAGGGGCCAGCCTGCTGTGTGGACCACCGTAGCAATTCCACCAGAGACAGACACAATCTGGTTTGACACTGATGTGAGGCAGAGCAGCCAGTGGGCTGAACTCTGAGCCTTTTGGCTTGTGGCGGCCAATGAGGCACCGCCCCTGACTATTTGCACAGAGAATTGGGCAGTGTACCAGGGGCTAACATGGATCTCTATATGGCATACAAATAAATGGATGATTATACATAGACCATTGTGGGGACAGGCTTTTCGGTGAGACTCATGGGAGCTAGGCCACCAGAAACAAATCACTGTACATCATGCTACTGGATGTGTGCCTCTTGCTTCCCCTGGGAATGATGAGGCTGATACTTTAGTTAAGGTGAGGTAGCTAGAAACAGTATCTGCCAGTCCCTCAGGAAGGGAAGTAGCCCAGTGGCTACACCCTCACCTTTTACATGCTGGGCAGAAGACCATGTGGTTCACTATCAAAACTTGGGGGTTACCTGTTACATTGGCAGAGGCATAAGAAGCTTGTGAGACCTGTGTTGTGTGCTCATGAGAGCATCCTCAAAGGCCTGTGGGAACTTCTGGACAGGTGATTCAAGGATGGGTACCGCTAACCTGGTGGCAGGTGGATATAATTGGGCCCCTGCCTAGTTCAGAGGGATATAAACATGCTATTACGGGTGTGGACACGGCCACAGGACTTTTAGCTGCTTATCCTGCATGGTACCCAGATCAAAAAGCAGGGATTATTGCACTGGAGCGGTTATGTGCTGCTTATGGGTGACCCTTAATCACTGAAAGTGATCAGGGGACATGTTCTACTGGGGCCTTGCTACAATAATGGGCTCAGGACTTGCAGATTGACTGGAAATTTCCCATGGCCTATCATTCCCAAGCTGCTGAAATGATTGGTACAATGGTCTCTTAAAGCAGGGCCTGGGAGCTGCAGCCGCCACCCCTATGCTGAGAGGTTGGACAGAACGCTTGTGGACTGTCCTCCAGACTCTAGATCAGAGGTGGGGGCAGCTCTGGTGGAAGTGCTGCTCCGTCGGACTGCAGCTCCAATTCAGCCACAGGTACAGACTAAGGGTGCCTTGCTGAAACCAGGCATGGGAAAACAGGGGAATATTTTCTTGCCTGCTCCAGAGGGCATGGAGCAAGGGCGAATGACCACTTGGATGTGGCCTTGGGAAGTAAAAGCCTCAGACCATAAAATGCTTCTTTGTGGTACCTTTGTGATTTCCCTATGGTCCATTATCAGTTCTCCCCTGTGGCTGCAAATGGATGCTGAGTTAAGGCACAAAAGTCTGGTATTCATGCCCAGGAAGACCCCCTCTGCCAACCCTTGACTTATTAGCTGACCAGAAGTTTACTTGTATATTGCCTGAGGGTCCTAATTTGCCTTTACTGGTGCCTATAACTGCTCCAGTCTTTTTGTCCTTAGGGTGCACAGTAATACCTTAGTGGACTGGGTTCATGCCTATGCCTTAGTGGCTGACCAATCAGCATGCTGGATCTGCACTGAACTCCCCCTGAGCACGTCAGTGGGCCTCCCATGGCTCATCTGTCCTGCTTCTTTCTCAAATTGGGCTTGGCTTCAGAACCAATGGAACAGCAAACATCCCCTGTGGAACGCTACCTGGACTGACATCTATGCTGGGGCCAAGCAGAGGTATGACTCATCCAGGTCGTTAAACGGCTACTCCGTGTGGGATGGCTCAGAGAGGCTCACAGCTGAGGCCATGGAGCTGGCTGGACTAGTCCCCGCTGCATTAAGAACTCCAAAAGACAAGCCCAGGTAGGCTAGACTCAGACCCATATCCTTGGACATTGCTGGGTGGCACAGAATGATGCAAGGGCTGCTGTTCCCACTGGGACCCTCTGGGTGGGTGGCCAACATGAGTGGCCTTATTGTATGGGAATTGGACTGGCCGTTGTACCTAGGGGTGGTCTGGTTGCCTGTGTTTTGGCTGTGTGCTGTTGGAGCTTGCACTGCTGCTGTGGCAGCGCTTATTTTGCTCGCTCGTTGCTGGAGCCTGTACTGCTGTTGTGGGCTATGGGTGCAGGGCTCTGCCCTCCTCGCTGAGGGAACTTCAAGGAAAACATCCTCATGTAGAGTGTGCGATGAGGAACCCAGAAGGGGTGGACTGTAGGGTAAGTGGAGGCTGTCTGGCTTCCTCACCCAGGTGTCTGGGTAGCTAAGGGAAGCAGCGTTCCCATAGCCTTGGAGGGGCCTGATAACTGGTATTCTCATAGCCTTGAGACTGGGTCCTATAAACTGTTCCCATAACATGAAGTGGGCTCCTGGGGGCGACGATGATGAGAGACACGCAAGGGCACAGGTGTCACGATGAGTGCCATGCTGGGGAGCAAGGGCCATGACACGAGACATGCAGCTAGACATGGAGTTTGCATTATGTGTGGCTTGCCTACCCGTGAATAAAGGCATTGTAGACAACCCAACAGCTCTGTGAATATTATTCCGTCTGCATGAATACCATGGACCTGCCTGGCCTTGAAGGGTTACAACACAATTATGTTTTCAAATAAGTTTTCAATTTCTTGCTCTTCCCCTTCTCCTTTGCCTCAGCACTCTTGTTAGATAGTATGGGGCACAGGCTTAAGTATTTGCCAGGGCGGGGCAATGCAGGTGCTGCTTTTTGGTGCTGTATGTGGGGGAGGGTCTGAGAGGGAGCAGTGCCGCTTGCTCAGCTCTCTACCAGCTTTCAGTCACTTCCCCTGCTACCCACAAGCAAATTGGGCCCTTCTGGTGCTGATTCCCAGGTGGATGGGCTTGTGCACGTTCTAGGACCCTGTGGGTCTCTCCAACGGACTATCCTGTGAGCCTGGGAGTTTCTCTTGCCACCTCTACCCCCACAAGTTTTTTTTTTTTAATTT
Source organism: Macrotus californicus (assembly GCA_007922815.1). Classification (NCBI taxonomy): domain Eukaryota; kingdom Metazoa; phylum Chordata; class Mammalia; order Chiroptera; family Phyllostomidae; genus Macrotus; species Macrotus californicus. The sequence continues at coordinate 10,025 of VMDR010032181.1, forward strand.
TTTAAAGAGTTTATTTAGAAAGAGAGGAAGGGAGGGAGAAAGACAGGGAGAGAAACATCTCTGAGCCATGCCAGCCAGGGCCCACAGGTGTTTTCAATCAGAGGTTTTCAGGCTTTATTTCCGTGTGCTGGAAACTTGGGTTGCGTGGTCTGTCTCGCTCCCCAGTTTTTCCTCCTGGTTTATCTGCACGTAAATGTGGGACCACTCGCTCCACTAGCCACCACCTTGCTGTGAGTCCTCTCTGCCCGGCTGCCAGTCTCCGCCCCTCCTACCGGTCTGGATGAGTGTTTCTTCTTTAATTCCTTGGTTGTTGGACTTCCATACAGTTCCATTTTCTGGCAGTTCTGGTTGGTTTTTGTTTTTAAATTTGTTGTCCTTCTTTTGGTTTTGGGAGGAGGCAAAGTGTATCTGCCTACCAAAAGGTGATATTTTAAATGGGTGAATATTTGAAAGGATTAGTATGCAGAATATATAAAGGGCATTTAAATAAATGAATTAAAGTTAAAGAACCAATAGAAAGTAAGGCTCAGGAGGTATGATTGTCAACTTTGAGAAAAATAAAACCAATAGCAAATAAAGTATATGAAAAGTTGTTCAATCTTGAAATAAGAACATTCAAATTAAAAGGAGATAACATTTCAGATCTGTCAGATGTCATATAATTTTGCATGTTAGCCCAAATATGGAGAAAAAAAAGAACTCTGATGCAATTCTAGTGAGGAATAAATTTGAAAAACACTTTACAGACAGAATTTCAATGTCTCATTCAAAGTTTGTTTCGAACTTCTGTATAATCCTAAATTCTATTCCTAGTAAGCAGTGTCTGTCCAGAAAGTATCCAGTCATGTACTGAAAAATAGACATTTATTGAAGAAGATGATACAAGAAACGTTTGCGTGGGACAATGATGCCCCAGTCCACTCCAAGGTAGGTGCCTTGGGACCTTGCACGGCTCTCCCAACTGCAGTGTGCTGTTGTCTCTGCTCCGGGAGCAGAGGCTGCAGAGCAAATTTTCCGCAATGCATGTCAAGGTCCTGCATCAAAATCTCGAAGACAGTCGTTTTTGGAATCCACAGATCAGCTTCTAGTTCTCACACTGTCAGTCGCCAATCTTTGTTGATTGCCGCCTGTATACGGTCAACATTCTCAGGTGTTCTGTTTGTTGTAGGCCTTCCAGAACATGGATCACTTTCCGCAGATTCTTGGCCATATTTGAAGCGTTTGTGCCGCACTTTTGCTTGTGCTGCATTCATTGCATCATCCCTGAAAGCCTTCTGAATCATCCAAATAGTTTCTGTGGAGGAATGCACAAGCTTGATGCAAAATTTGATACAGATTTGATGATCTCCTTGCTCATTTTAAATGCAAAGGCGACACAGTACACATGCTCACTCAACAGCGACTACTGCCCCCACAGACTAGTACAGTGAAGTCGTCATTGTTCAGGCATACACATTCCAGTCCACTCTCCTTGGCTGCCAGGTTACATGGATGTTGCCAAACCATTCTCATTATATTAACAATGGCTGGAATTTTTCCAGACAGATCTTTCAATACCGCAGAGAGGTCGTTGTGTTTGATAATGTTTACATAAAAGATTTATTAGAGTATTACATGTCATAATGAAAATTCTAAACAATCTGAAGCATCAGTAACAGAATAAATAAGTTGTAGTTTACTTATGAGATTTATACAGAAGTTAAAACTAGAACGACATGTATCAATATGGATAAATCTCAAAAAAATGATCAAACATTATGTGCCAGAATAA
>VMDR010032182.1:0-11792 GCA_007922815.1 Macrotus californicus
AGAGAGAGAAACATCGATGTAAGAGAGAAACATTGATTGGTTGCCTACCATGTGTACCTGACCAGGGATTGAACCTGCAACCCAGGTATGTGCCCTGACTGGAATCAAACCCGCAACCTTGTGTTGTGTGGGACGATGTTCCAACCAACTGAGCTACCTGGCTAGGGCCTCCTGACACTTTCTATCTAAAATGAGTGGAGGTAAGAAGCTGGAGGGGATTCATGTGACCAACTAGCTCCCACTCCTGTCAGGATCTCTGAACAACTAAGCATGAGTAAGAAAAAGAATTGAAAGTTCACTTGATAGCTTGCTAGAGGATTCGACTCAGAGTAGATCACCAATAAAAGGCAGACAAATGAATGCATGAGTGCAAGTTTACCACCTGAAGAGTGAATTCCCATAAATTTGGGCCGAGGTAGTGATCTCTAGATTCATAACAAAAAATAGTTGGCAATTTTCACAAAAATACCAAGTCATCTGTAGCAAAACATACAAGATAAATGAGATTTTAGTGGATGACGGATGTGACTTGAATCTGATAATTCACTTTTTTCATTTTCCAGCAGAGATTGGAAGGCTGCTTTTATTTGAAATAGAATTCCTCATTTTACTACCACTGCAGTGAATGAAACACTCAATATGGAATCTGAAGAACATTTACATTTTTCTACAAAGTAAGAAGAGTGCTTGGGAGTTATCTTCCCCATTATTGAATAGGTGGGCTGGTAAATGGAAGCTTGCAGAAGTGAAGAGGCTTGTCCTAGAATTAGCAATTGAGAGGGATACAAACAAATCTTACAAAAACCTAAGCTGATGTTCAGTTCATTCTATTGTACCATGCTATAAAACGGCATACCTATTGTGGTTTTGCTTTGTTTAATTCTTTGTAGATTTCAGAGGACAAAACAGATGGCTGTCGCCATTACCCAAATGTTTCTAAGCAGACAATTCTTGCTGCTCAGCCTGTTGAGCAGGTGCTTTTATGCTCGTATGAATACTGTTGCTGTTCAGGCTGGAATACACGAGCAGATCGTTGCCCAAGAGAGCCCTGCCTGCTGGGATCAGATAATCACAGAGTCTCAGAGCTGAAAGTAAGCACAGAAACCTCCAGCCAGTTTCTTATTTTACTAGATAAAGAAACGGACTGAGCCCTGGCCGGGTAGCTCAGTTGGTTAGAGTGTTGTCCTGACAGGCCAAGGTCATGGGTTTGGTCCCTGGTCAGGGCACAGGAGAAGCAACCAACGAGCGCATAAATGAGTGGGACAACAAAGTGATGTTTCTCCCTCTCCCTCTCTCTTCTTTCCTCTCTCTCTAAAATCAATCAATACTTTTTTTTAAAAGGAAAAGATTGAGAAAAGTTAAGACAACAGGCCCAAGTCAGCTCTTAGCAGAGGCCCGATGAGAAACCAGGAATGCATTTCGATTTAACAAATTATTTAAAATGGTTTTGTGTGTCGATGTATGAGTTCCATAATGCATTTTGAGCCAAATTAGAACATTAATTTTGTATGTTAGGATAAAATGAATGGAAAATAAATCAGCCTCTGTTAAACAAGAGGCTTGGATGATCAAGTAAGAAAAAGACTTAAATAAGAAAGCCAATAGTCATTAAAATGATTAGTTCCTAATCTGATAAACACATTGTATCTTCCAGTGGAAACATTACTTTGACTTTGAAATAAGAAAAAGAAGCGGAAGAAGTGAGTCGCTAAGCATGCCAGGGCGGCAGCCCGCCCCCCGCAGCTGTCGGCCGATTTCCTCGCCATCTCCCCGCCACGTCGCCTCTGTGGAAAACAAGGTCTCTCCCTTGCTGCTTAAGTCCTTTAGTTTGGTTTGAACCCGTTTCTAACACGCTGTGTGAACTGCTGCTCCTTTTACTTTGTGTTAAAATAAATATAAAGGTTCATGTACTAATCAAGGTTTATATAACATATACGAAAATCATTGTAGTACATAGATCGAGAGGCCAATTTAAAGCGAAAAACGAACACTTACACTCATACAGGACCAGAGACCTAGACTTGATACAGAAGGTTGAAATCAGAGACAAGCTTGCCAGAAGGCTGGAGCAGGAAGCACGACACTCAGCGTACCCGCAGTGTGCAGAAACTGTGGGTGTCGGCCCAAGACCATCGGCGCGGTGAAGTTACCAAGTTTCTCTTCAGCCGCTGTCCACAGGCCGAGTCTCACCCATTCCTTTGGCAGGTGCAAAAAGCCAGGAGGGGAACACCATAGTCTCAACTGGTATCAGCAGTGGGAACTGGTATGGCCCTGGAAGCCTCTGGAAACTTTCCTTTCTTCACAGGTAAGGAACTGCTGCAGGCAACCAAATTATGGAGCCATCAAACATGATGAGAGAGGCAGGTAGTCTGTTACTGTGAGGGCATTCTCTGAGGAAGGAGGAGAAGGCTTCTCCCGTTCTGGTAAGAAACGACTCACTTGGCGGAGCTGATCTCTTGAGGGCTCAACTGAAATGACAAAACCAAACAAAAAAACAACAGAAAAACCACCACCAGTAACAGAAACCTCTGGAGCTTAGAAGGTATCTTTCTTTTATTTACTTCACTATCTTTTTTTTGGTAGATTTTATTTATTTACTTTTAGAGAGAAGGGAAGGGAGGGAGAAGTAGAAACATGGATGAGTTGACTCTCGCCCGCCCCCACTTGGGGACCTGGCCTGCACCCCAGACATGTGCCCGGACTGGGACTTGAACAGGGGACTTTTCAGTTCACAGGCCGGCACTCAACTCACTGAGCCACACCAGCCAGAGCTACTTCACTCCCTTTTTTTAAAAAAAACAACAACAACAACAAGGCTTTCTTAAGTTTCTGGGCCATAAACGTATAGCTGCTCTGTCTGTGCGGGCGCGTGTGCTGATGTTTAAGTGCCTTCAGTCGCCTGGCACAGTTTTGTTTTTTCCACGCTGATATTCATACCATGTAGGCTAATTCCTTTCACTTACAAAATTCAGAACGGATCATTACGTGTTTGGACTAATGAACACTGAGAAGTCACAAGCTTTCCCCCCTACTTTTTAACATGGGTACACTCTCTGACTAGCCCTTGATTCTATGTAGCATTCCAAAATAGACAGAGGAAGGGACAGTTGCAGAATCGAACCCTGGGGAAGGAAGAACCGCCTTCAGTTTCCAGCTTAGTATTTACACAGGAAGGACTGTGTGTCTCTCTCCAGAGCCCGGGTTGCAGGGCGCCAGGGGTGCCTGGGTGTCCACGGTGTCTCTCAGAGCAGCGACCTCTTCACTGTTTAACCTTCAGAACACAAATTTGAAGTCACCGTTTTTTAACAGTATGCTCTTGGTTCTCCTGCACCAGAATCATTAAAATACTTGTTAAAATGCTGATTCCTGGGCTGGACCCCAGACCCACTAAATCAGGGAACAGACTAATATCATTTTAAATAACACTGAAAAGATCCTTATGGGTAATAGAATCTGAGAGCCCATTTTTATCAGATTTATTATATAGCTTTTTAAGTACTAAAAATGCACTAAAAACGTACTAAGCATGCACTAAACTTAAAGTGCATTTTTATTTGAATAAAGATAGGATTACCTGTTCCACAACCTGATTTTTGTTCTTTAAGGCTTTCTTAACATCCCTGTTCATGAGTCTCGATGACTCGGATGGTATTCTGGCCAAGCAAGACTGGGAGACGCGGGAGGGAGAGCAGCCGCTGTAAAGGTGGTAAATGAAATGAAGCCGGACTTCTTTTTAAGTCTGTGCGAGGGCTTCAGTCTCTCAAAGCCACCAATGGTATTTGGTACTAGATATTTATAATATGTACCAAGAGATTTAAAAAAACTCTTTTTTTTTGAGATCTAATTTTCACTTTCCCTATTTGTATAGCTATTTAAAGATGTACCCAAGCACAGCTGAAACATACAGAGTATTTCAGTTCAGTGGTTTCTTGAATCACACCTAAAATTCAAGCAAAGTGAGTTTGTTAAGAGTGACTGCAGTTTTGTCTTTAACAGAAGACAGACAGCGCCATCTAGTGGATACAAATAACTTCTTTTCTTACATTCGGTCCGGTGAGGAGAAGAGAGGAGTCTTGGAACTTGCGTTGGAATCCCAGGGTCAACTCATTCCTGAAATACTTTGGAAAAATTACTTAGTGCCTCTGTGCTCTGCTTCTCAACTGTACACCTGGACAACAATAGTGCTGCCTCAGCAGGTGTTATGAAGTGAGATAACGCATCGAAAGCCTGTCCTAAGTGGTGTTATTTTTTAATAACACCAAGCCATAGACTCCCTGGAGGTGGAAACTGTCCAATGGCACACACTTTTAACTGCCCTTCGGGAGAAAGGACTATTTAATCTAGTTTGTAGATTCTATGAGGCTTAATGAGGTTCCTCTTCTAATGTGTGGTTGCGTTTGGCTGAAGCTTATGCTGAGAAAAAGGAATTTGGGGCAACAAGACTGGAAGGGCGGCTGCAGCCCAGATGGAATACAATGTGGGCTCTCACTCATTCATTCAAAATCTGACTCCGCTCAGAAGAACATCAAGAGCAGAGGGAGACTGAAAACAAAAAACAAAACCGACTCAGAAACCAGCACTGCCATATGTCCCCAACCTGGAATGAGACCAGAGGAGTTTTAGCTTAAAATATCTTGACTCTAGAAGAAATCTTTATGAATTATTTTGGAAGAAAAAATACTGCCTAGAATGTGTTTGGGGTTTTTGAACGTGCTATTTCGGAAAACAGCGTGGAAACATATGGTGCTCTCTGACTTAACATCCGAATGTGCTTTGTTTGGAGGGTGTCACCTGCAATAGCTGACACAGAAGTGTTTTAGAAAATGAACAACAAAGACACAGTTGATTCTGTACTGAAACACAACAAATGCAATTTATTAAAGTTTTCCCTCGAGGCACACACAGCTTCTCAGCACTTTGTAAAAGGGAAGTAGCAGGAGGTAAATAAACAGAAAGCAATCCAAGATAAAATGTGTTTTATGCAAAATGTAATCGATGGGGACTTAGTTTGGAAAGGTTACAGTGAAGAGACTAAGTTTTTATTGAACCTGAATTTCCTTTTCACTTGCTCTATCTTATGTTGCAAATATTTTAAAAGCAACAAGTAAAAAATGAAAACACCAGTTAACCAGGGTCACTGATCATAGCCCTGATTTTAATGAGTTGTTCTTAAGTGTGTTCTTTTCTTTTCTTTTTTAGTCATCACTCAAGAATATTTTAAGAGAGAGAGAGAGAGAGAGATAAAAATATAGATGGATTGGTTGCCTCCCCGACACACCTGACCAGGGATCAAACCCATGACCTTCTGGTGCATGGGATGGCGGTGGCTAGAGGGCCAGGGTGAAATGTGTTATTTTCTTATAAGCATCATTAATTATCAAAAAGGAAAGGATGGCCTTTATTCATGGACTACAGAACCTGCAGGCATTGGAGATTGGTCTTTACTCAAAATGGTCAGTTGACCACAAATATTGGCATCCCTTGGGAGCCTGTTAGACTCTTGGGTCACCCAGCTATTCAGTATCAGAATCCAAACAATGGCATCTCTCCTCCTTATTAAAAAAAGTAAAGCAGGGTCAAGGGGACAGAGAATAAGGAGTGCTGAGAGGGGGAGGGCTATTTTAAGTAGGGTGGTCAGGAAAGGTCCACCTGAAAAAGCTACCTGAGCAAAGAGAGGAAGCCAGCCACATGGATAGCTGGGGAACTGTATTCCAGGCAGAGGAAGCAGTGGGCTGGTCTGTGTGAGTGTGAGTGTGAGTGTGAGTGTGAGTGTGTGTGTGTCTGTGTGTGTGTGTTGGGGAGGTGGTTATTCACATTGGAGAACAAGGAATAGTGTTTCCAAATTCCCAACAGATATTAAAGAATCAAAACTGCCAGGAGTTCTAAAAATCTTAAGTTATTCTAAAATGCTTCCAGCTCTCTTCATATTCTATACTTGTTATCATGACCGTCTGAAACACTTGTTTAAAATATAAGAACTCTTAAATTTATAAGTGTTTATAAGAATTGTCGCCTATGGCAAATACCAAATACTGGAGAACACAGAGAACATCACTGGGGGCCATTTGAATAATGTGACAGACAAATCTCCAGGCATAGTTAACGGCTCTTCACAGAATCATGAGTTGGAAACTGCCAATTCAAGGGCTTATTTTGAATCAAAACTTATTTCTTGGAACACCATAGAATTTGTATGAAGTATACAATGAGTATTAACTTCTTAATATTTGTATTATTTGCAAGACTATTTCCCTGTTAAGCAACAAACAGTCAGGGCCAGGAACACACACTTATAATATGGCACCAGCTCCAAGCAATCAGATTGTGACTGTCTCTCTCCCAGGTGCTCCTGTCCCAGATTCTGGAACGTTGACCTCAACTTCTCAAAAGCTCTTGCTTTTAACTTGGGGTGAGTGGATTTCTTCAGTAACATCCTTATGTAGATTGTTAAGGTTTAATTCTCATAGGAGAATTAGAATACTTTCTTCCATTTTCCTGATTTCTCAATCGATTTTTTTTTTTTAAATTTGGAAAAACATAAGTTCCCTGAGAAACATGGGGAAGAAATTCCAGGGTAGAAACACTGATGAGGAGGACAGTGAGGCTGGACTAACATGTGCAGGGAAGGAGGAGAGGACTGGAGGTTGGAAGTGGAGGGCCTGGTCCTTTAGGACTGGTGGGCCCGGTAGGGACTCTGTGAGAAATGGGGAGCCATGGAGAGTCCTCAGCAGAGAGTGACATGGTTTGACTTAGGTTTTGAAAGCATCATTTGGGCTACTGTTTGAAAGTAGTAGGGGCGAGGAAGGCAACTGTTGAAAGGTTACTGCAAAAATCAAGATGAGACCATGGCAGGATGGAAGCAGTGAAGACAGTGAGAAGTGGTTGGATTCTGGATACAGATCGTCCGGCACAAATAGCGCCCCTTTTTATTACAAAATCTTTTATTACACAATCATAAGCATGCAATTCTGTGACAATATCACATTCAGACACATCATATGACATTTTAGGTGAAATATTGAAATTAAAGTATAAATTATTACACCCATATTATTGCCCTACCAACCACACTCAAGCAGGCCTTACTTCTGCCTGACCCTGTATATTGAATGTAGAGTTGCTAGAAGTGATAAGTGATTTAGGATGCGAGAAGAAGGGGATTGGGGATGACTTCAAGGTTTTCGGTCTGAGCCTGGCAGGATGGATGGGTAAGAGGTTCATGGTGGGGGAGGGGGCTGTGAAGATTGTTTTTTGCCGTGTGAGGTTGAGATGCTTCTTACATCTAGGTGGAGGTGTCAACGTGGGCATGTCACATAGTCAGATACAAGAGTGTGGACTTCAGGGGAGAAAGGTCTGAGCTGGAGATAGAAATGCAGGACTTAGCCGCCTGCAGGCGGTATTTACGGCCAGCCAGCACCGCCATAGATTGGAGCTGTGGCTCCGAGGAACTCACTTAACTTTTGTCTGTTTGCTCTGCTGAAAAACACTTAAAGAATACCTACCTAAAACGAGGATAAAGGGGCCAAGTACGTGAAAATGCATTGCAAACTGTAAAGTACCGTTCAGACTGGAAAAAAAGCAGATATTTCATTGTACTAGGGATGACGAAAATCAGTTTGTGTACTCAACGAATCTCATGCACCGAGAATCAGAGAAATGACAAATTGTAGTTATTACCCTTTTTGGACTGTTGCCCAGTTTGTGTAACTACTATTTTTAATTTACATGGCGTTCACACTTTACCTAGAACTTCACACACATGATCTTTTGGAGCTGCACAACAATCTTGTGAGCAAGGAATTTTACCACCCCCATGACAAAGGAGGAAACTGAGCCCAAAGAGGGTAGCGGACCTGCAGGGCGCGCACCCTACTGATAGCGACAGCAGAGTCATACAAGCACCCAGACATCCCAGTTCAGAATTCACCCCAAATCCGAACAAACCACTTTCCATCCACACAGTCCGCGGGAACACGGAGGAGACAGTTGAGCTGTCCCAGCTCCTGGGGTTCCGTCAGCTCCTCGCTGTCCCCGAACCCCACGTCTCAAGTCCGGATGGTACAGCCCTTTTTTCTTATCGCGAGAGTGGAAGCGTCGTGTCTCTGGTTGCCAGGGGAACAGCGTTCTCAGAAGCCGGGAAGCTTTGACTGCGCAGCTCCTTTTACCTGCAGAGCAGCTGTGGTAGTAGGAAAGACCCCCGTCCTTTGGGGGGACAGTGGGTGACGCTGCGAGTGTCAGCGGTGTGCTGGTGAGCCCTCAGTGCTCTTGACGACGGGCGACTAGCTCCCAGTTTCCTCCGGGAAGGTGAGGAACCGCACACGTTAGGAGCCGGTTCCTGGCCGTGCGACAAGCCAATGAGTGAGCGGAGCGGAGTCGTGTCAGGATGCTGGGCCCGGAGACTGGCTGTTAGGGAGAGGGGGCAGGGCCAGAGGGAGACCCGGGGGCTGTTTGTTGGGGAGGGCATGCCTGCGAGCCTTGTCTGACCAACCTCCTGGAATTTATATTAAAAACCAATCACCAGCCATTTAAAATAGGCATTTCAGCGAAAAAGTAAAAATAAAAGGTGGCCAGCAACCATTAAATAGAGGTTCAACTTCTCGTAATTAGAGCAATGGAAGTCAAACTCCACATACCCTTTGGCACCAGACTTTGAGGTTAACCAGGTTGATCCCAGTCTCTTTGGGGAAAGAGACTTTCATGTCATCATACCTTATTGGTAGTGGTGCGATTTGGTACAATGCGTTTGGAGAACAACTTGGCAGACTACCAGAATTTGAAACGCAAATGTTCTTTATGCAGTTCTGATTTAGTTTCTGGATATATAAGTACAACTACACAAAACTTTGTAAAAAAGTTAACTTCAAATTAAGGTATACTTTATATACGGTAAAATTCACCGTATGTGCGGCTCAGTGGGCTTTGACAAACACGTAATTGCCACAACAATCAAAATACAGAACAATTTCATCATTTCCCCCCAAATCCCCTAGTGCCCTTTTGTAGTTAACTCCTCCTGCCCCCAGCCCTGGCACCACTCCATTTTCCCTACACTTCTGTGTATTCCAGAATGTCCTGTAACTGGCCCAAAACGACAGAGACTTTTGAATCTGGCCGCTTTCAATGTAGTATAATGCAGCTGAGGTTCCTCCATGTTTTGTATCAATTGTTTGTTCCCATATTTTGCTGTGGTGTATTGCTTTGTATGGATATGCCACAGTTTGCCTCTTTATTCCCTAGTTGAGGGACATTTGGATTGTTTCCAGTTTTTGGCAATTATTAATGAAGCTACTATAAACATTCATGTACAGGTTTAGGTATGAATATAAGTTTCATATCTTGGGTGACTAATCATATCTAGGAATGAGACTGCGGAGTCAGATGGTGAGTGTATGTTTAACTTTATAAGAAACTGCCAAGCAGTTCTGCAATATGGCTGTCCTGTTTTGCATTCTCTCAAGCAATATATGAAAGTTCCAGTTACTCCCCGATTTTGACGGCATATAGTATTGTTAGTTTAAAAAAACCTTTTTTCACCATTCGAATGCGTAGTGGTATTCATTGTGGCTTTAATTCTCATTTCTTTGGTGACTAACGATGTTGAACATTTCATGTGCTGGTTTGCCATCCATACATCTTTGGCGGTCTGATCAAATCTTTTGTTTTCTTATTGTTGGATCTTGCTACGTCTTTATGTATTCTGGATACAAGTCCTTTGTCAGGTATGTGTTTTGTAAATATTTTTCTCAATTTTTTGGGTTTTGTTCTCCTTAACAGTGCCTTTTGAAGAGCAAACATTTTAAATTTTCATGCATTTCAATCAATATTTTATTTTATGAGTCATGCTAACAAATTTTGTATCTAATGAATCTTTGCCTAACCCACAATCACACATATATTAGAGAAAGTTTTTATAGGTCTGTGATCTGTTTCGAGTGAATTTTTATACTGCTTTTAATAGCAAATACTCCATATTCAATCTAATTGAGCTAATTAAAAAATGCCACATCTGCCCTGATCCGTGTTGGTTGGGCGTTGTCTCGTAAAACCAAAGGTTGCCGGTTCAATTCCCCATCAGGGCACATGCTGGGCTGCAGGGCCCATCTCGGGGTTGGCGCTCAAGTGAGACAAAACTGATAGATGGTGATGTTTCTCTTCCTCTCTTTCTCCCTCCCTTCTCCCCTCTCTAATGATAAATAAACAAAACCTTAAGAAATATGAATCATATCTGTATGTGACACTAAAATCTCTGAAACATATTAAGTGTGAAAAACAAGCTGTAAATCACCGTGCCATTTGTTTGTACTGTGGAAGAGCAGGTTGGTATAAAGGATAGGAAATTTGCGTAGGCCTAAGAAAATGAGACCTACAAAAATCCATTAATAGTGGTTCTTGGGGAAAGGGGAATTTTGACTTTAAAGATGTTTATATTCTTCATTTATATTTGATTCTCCCCCTCTCATGGGTGAATATTTAAAAAAATATTTTTTATTGATTATGCTAGTACAGTTGTCCATTTTTCCCCTTTTGCCCCCTCCCAGTACCCCTTTTCCCTCCAGCAGTCCCCCTCCTTAGTTCATGTCCATGGCTCATGCATATAAGTTCTTTGGCTTCTCCATTTCCTTCATTGTTCTTAACATCTCCCTGTCTATTTTGTACCTACCAATTTGTGCTTCTGTGCTGTTAAGGGGCATGTACGAGATTGTGGCCACTTAATTTGGAGGTTCAGATTTGCAGACAATAAAAAGCCCAAGTCAAATATGAATAACTAAGCACTTTATTAAGCGAGAGCAAAGTGAAAGCAAGAATCAAGATCATACATCACCAGATGGGAGTTCACCAACACCTGGACATAGATCCTGGGGAATCCTGGAGACAGCATTTGGGGTCCAACTAGGAAATCCGAGCAGAGCATCCTTCCCTTGGGTGAGATTCCAAAATCTTACTTTGGGGAGTTTGGTTAAATATGTTTTAGACAGAAGTGGCTATGCGCCAAGGGCCTTGTGTGACTTAACTAACCAACAGGTCCCTCTGGGAGAAGGGCCAGTTCTTCCCAAAGGAACAGTTAAATATTAAAAGTACTAATCTGCTGGGAAGAAGGGCCAGTTCTCCCTGGGAGACAGCGCACCTATATTTCATCCTTACAATAAAGATCATGGCTCGGGCATAAACAGGGAGGATTCTCAATGTCCCTTTAACCGGTCAACTTCTTAATCCTTACACCTTTTCCCCATTCTCCCTCTTCCCCCTCCCAACTGATAACCCTCCAAATCATCTCCATATCTATAATTCTGTTCAGGTTCTGCTTGTTTGCTTCGTTTGTTATTTGGATTCAATTATTGATAGTTGTGAATTTATTGCCATTTTAATGTTCATCATTTTGATCTTCTTTTTCTTCTATAATTCCCTTTAGCATTTCATATAACAAGGGCTTGGTGGTGATGAACTCCTTTAGTTTTACCTTGTCTGGGAAACACTTTATCTGCCCTTCCATTCTAAATGATAGCTTTGCTGGAGAGAGTAATCTAGGTTGTAGGTCTTCGCTTTTCATCACTTCAAATATTTCTTGCCAGTATCTTCTAGCCTGCAATGTTTCTTTTGAGAAATCAGCTAATAGTCTTATGGGAACTCCTTTGTAGGTAACTCTCTGCTTTAATCTTGCTGCTTTTAATATTCTCTCTTTATCTTTAACCTTTGGCATTTTGATTATGATGTATCTTGATGTGGTCCTGTTTGGGTCCGTCTTGTTTGGGACTCTCTGTGCTTCCTGGACTTGCATGTCTGTTTCCTTCACC
>VMDR010032183.1:0-11791 GCA_007922815.1 Macrotus californicus
TAAGTTATGTATTGTTTCTGTCATATGCTAACTTAAGTATACACAGGCATTGAACTTGAATGTTTTATGTTCTGAAATGTGGGATTTGGATTATTGGTATAATTTTTCTGTTTTGAAAGCTGAACTCCCAGCAGTTTCTTTCTAATCAGTATATCAAGACCTCTTACATTAAAAAGTTAGATGGCTTAAACCTAACCACCTTAGGTTTAAGCCATCTAACTTTTGAAGACTGTGACTATAAAAAGTATGTGTTAAATAATGAGAGTTTCTTTCTATTTTTTAAATGTTCATTTCTCTTAGAGTTTTTGGTGTCAATCAGATTAATGCAGTTGTATTTGGTTTTTAAGAGTAACTAATGATTAAATCTGAATTTGCAACTGATAGACCACTTAAGAGAAAGGGTTATTTCCAAGTGTAGGGTGTTCTGGCAGTGCACGGGAGGCTGGCCTCTGGCCTGCCTGACGGGAACAGGCCTTCCCACTCATCAGTGACTGTGATGTACGAAGAGGTGGGAGAGGTTAAGGCTTGTTTGCCATCCTGAACCTGCAGGTGCTGCCACTGCCACAGGGTGCTTAGAAATTTTGGGAGATGTTTTTGTTTGTCACAAATGAGTGAAATGGGTGTCTCATGCTATGTGGTGGGCCAAGGACACCTCATTGTCCCAACTGAAGACTTCACCCACAATGATGACATGTTTTACCTGAAATATCAATGCCTCTACTGAGAAACACTGGATAGTTATTAATACACAAAATGAAAAATATTGGTAAAAATGACTTTTGCTCCTAGAATTCCCACCTTACATCCTATTTAAAAAATTTTTTTTAAAGATTTTATTTATTTATTTTTAGAGAGAGGGGAAGGGTGGGAGAAAGAGAGGGAGAGAAATAAATGTCAGTGTGTGGTTGACTCTCATGTGGCCCCCACTGGGGACCTGGCCCGCAACCCAGGCATATACCCTGACTGGGAATTGAACCAGTGACCCTTTGGTTTATAGTCCGCGCTCAGTCCACTGCGCTACACCAGCCAGGGCTCTTACATCTTATTTTAAAAGGACTGTTTCTGTTTCAGTATGTACTTGATTGCAACTTAACAAGTAGAACCCCAAATACCACTTCTCAATGTTGTTGAATAAATGTTATTTCTGAAGGTATATGGATATTTTATACACTTGGCATATTAAAAATATTTAGTCATGAGCCCCAAATCAAACCTAGATTTATACCCACTTATGCAAATACCCATCAAATTGTATGTCAGTGTTTGGCATGTCAGCACATTATAAGTGGGTTGAAACTCATCTCTAAATTTTTATGATTAAAAAAATTAACTTTGTGAAAAATTTCTAAACTGTTGAGAGATTTTTAAATCAAGAAAAAAATAGAGTAAATAAAAATGGAATTTGATGTAAACAAATATTTTCGAATACTCATTGCTTTCTCATGTTAGTGCCAGTTCTGATATTTTAACTGGGAAAAGGAAGTCTAACATAAGGCTCTGTTTTTGAGTAACACTCAATTGGGAACCACTATTTGATGGATGGCATAGTACTCAAGCTTTTTCTTCTTGCACACAGATTTATAGTCATGTGACAGGCTTAAAGTAGCTCAGAAATGTTTGATAAAACCCATTAGTTGGTGGTAGAGTTTCAATTCTAAAAAAGCAGCTTAATTGAGTGTATTAGCTTAAGAGTGGCCATAAGTAGCATCTCAGTACAATCACAGGACAAACAGAATAATAAAACCCGGCCTTTTTTGGTCTTACAACAAAGTGTATTGGCTTTGGAGATGGAAAGATATGCTTTTGAATATGGATACCACTACTTACTATGGTAGAATCTTGTGCAGATTCCATTAACTGTTTATTTATGTGTTGTAAAAAATGCGTAACATAATATTTACCCTCTTGACT
This sequence comes from Macrotus californicus, assembly GCA_007922815.1. NCBI lineage: Eukaryota > Metazoa > Chordata > Mammalia > Chiroptera > Phyllostomidae > Macrotus > Macrotus californicus. The sequence continues at coordinate 1,912 of VMDR010032183.1, forward strand.
ATTTTTTTTAAATCCTCACCTGAGGATATGTTCTTACGGATATTTTTTCTTAGAGAGAGGAAGGGGGCGGGGGTAGAGAGAGAGAGAGAGAGAGAGAGAGAAGGATGAGAGGGAGAGAGAAACATCGATGTCAGAGAGAAGCATCAATCAGTTGCCTCCCATATGTGCCCTGACCAGGGATCGAAAGTGCCACCTAGGTATGTGCCCTGACCGGGAATCAAACCCACAACTTTTCAGTGTATGGGATGATGCTCCAATCAATGGAGCCACTTAGCCAGGGCTTGACCACTTTTAAGTGTATACAGTTCAGCAGCATTAACTATATTCTCGTTATTGTGCCATTTTCTAAAACATTTATTTTGAAATAATTTTTAGCTTACAGAAAAGTTGGGAAAATAGTATAATGAGTTTCAATAACCCCTATGCCTAGATTCCCCAATATTAACATTTATCATGACCCTACAATTTTAAAAATCAAGAGATAATTCACATACCATAAAATTCAGCATTTTAAAGTGTACGGCCAGTCTTTTTTGTATATTCATAAGGTTATACACCAATCACTGCTATTTAATTCTAGAACATTTTTGTTACCCCAAAAGATACTTTATACCTGACAGCAGTAACTCTCCATTCACACTTCCACCTAGATCTTGGCAGCCTTTACTTTTGACCCACTGTGAAGTACAATAGTATTAATACTGAAGTATTTTGAGGTAGCATGTGTGGAAATGCCTAGCATGGTGTCTGTCTAATGCAAGCCAAATGACCATTCGTTTCTTTTCCCTTATTGTAGGAAAACAAAATACCATACTTAGATATGTATAGACTTTGGGAAACTGGGATGCCAGTGAGAAGAACTGTTTCTTTTCTCAGAGAGAAATCCCGTTAGTTTAGCAGACCAACAATTTCTAAGACGCTCAAAGACATAATGGAGGTAATTATATTCAAATAGCTTATGTAAAGTAAAATAGCCTATGAAACCCCAAAAATATGTTTGTAAAATTGTTTTGCACACAGAGGGTAGGGAAAAATCTTTTGCAAATGGATGCCCATCATGTGTGCCACTCTTTTCATGGATTAATCTTTGAAGTTATCTCTTTTTGGATACACTTTATATATACATTGTTTAAGGATTTTAAGCTTTCTGTGTTTCACTTCATAACAAGGCATGGTAAATACCATAGTGTGGTAAAGCCAGTCAGAGTATCTTAAGAGTTCCACTGTTATCTTCAAGGACAGATATGAATGCCTCATGACCTGGATTTGATTAGCCTTTGATGGTTTGATGGTTTGATTGTGAGCATAGGGTGTTGTAGGACAAGAAAGCATATGATTGAGAAAGGTCTGAGTTGGAATCTCACCTGTGCTGTGGGAAGTATGTGAAGGGACAAAATTTCTGGAAACCTCAGCTTCCTCATGTGTAAACCTGGAGGGTAACAACCACCATTGCATAGGATTGCAGTGAGGACTAAGTTAGACATAGTCCGGGTTAGGGTCAGCACAGTGCCTGACATAAAATAGAAACTCCTTAAAAAGGTGGATGTTACTCAGATGTCATTATGTGTTGCTTAAAGAAAGGACTCCGTAAGTCCTGTGATGCCGACTAATTCATGTGACCTTTTTATTTGATTGGAACATTACACATTTGGTAATTTCTTCTTGCGATAGAGAACTGCAGTGTTCAAATGAAGAATCTGAAGAGCAAAGACATATTAATTAACCTAGCTTAGGTGACAATGGTGGAACTGGTGCGATTATTTCAACCCCAAAAGGCTGATTTTTAAAAAGGATATAATACTTACTGTTTAAAGTTAGGCCTGCCTGTTGTGAAGGGGCTAACATGTTTTATGGTATGTTTAAAAGTAAAAAATAATCAGGAAACTGTCCAGTTTGAAAATATACTGATAGGTGGTAACCCTTTTCTAATGAGCAGTCTTAGTCTTGCGTTACAATAGAACTGCTGAATTAAATGTGACTGAATTGTCTTTTGGTGTCAGTTTCATAAAACATTATTTATATGTGGTTTTTGTGGCTTGCGACAAGCATAGGATTATTAGTTTTTCCCAGTCACTCGACCTGGTAATTCTTTTGAAATTTTGGGCATCTTACTAAGTTCTTGAGTCTTAGTGACAAAACTATGTATTTGTCACAAAGCTGCCTGTTTGGAAAGGTATAGACACTGCAGTATTTTGCCCTCATGACATTAAAGGAAAAACACTTTTTATAATAGGGTGAATACTTGTGAGCAGAAGCAAAGATCAAGCTATGGAGTGAACTTTTGAATGACAGCTAATGCTAGCATGGCTTAGGGGGAGATGCCAGGTCAACTGTGGGCATTCATTAGCTTCATGGATATGAAATGACAGTCTGGTCTGTTTTGCCCTTAATGCCAGGGATACCGACTTTTCTTTTAAAAGCAAAGGGAAGGAGTGTTTGTGGCAGCCAAAATGAGATGGTAAGAAATTAAATGGTCAGGACACAAAGCATCCAAGGAATAGTAGGGGTTAGGGTGTGTGCGAGATAAACATTCCAGATAGGCACTGTGGTATGAACTCGAAGGCACAAGGTCTGTTTTTTTTCTAATGCAGACTCTGTCTCTGACTAGCTGTTTGATCTTTGTGACTTCTTTGTTACTTCTTCAGAACTCCTTATCTGAAGAGTAGACAAAATGAAGGATGGAAAACAGGTTTCAACTCTCCTGCAGTACTGATAGATTGGTAATGGCTGTTTGAACAGAAGGGTTCTGAGACTGTGCCTTGGGTCATTGGGAAGGAGTTGAGCAGTTGCTGATGACGGTCATAGGGTGGCCTTCTGTGTGATTGTGTGCTTACAGGCAGACATGTTTGCATGTAGGTACATGTACCACATTTGCTGACACATAATTAAGAATCCTTTTCAATACCAATTATATATCAGAGATTCTTTTTCTTACCTATGGGGCTGAGGCGACTTTCTAGTCAGCCTTTGAATTTCTGTCTGAAATTTAGCCAGTGTACTTCTCCTTTGGGGAGGGAATCATAGGCCACAGAGCCAGCTGCCTAATAGACATATAGTGATGGCATCTAGGAAGGAATGAAGTGGTTGTTGCCAGAGCTAAAGAGTATACAGTGTGCTTTAGACAGACTCATGAGTTCCATTCTAACCTTTGCCTTGAAACGTGTGACTCAAAACTAATAGGTCCCTTCAGAAAAGCCGTTTAATGAACCACAGTTACTTAAATGTTTATCACTGCTTAATATTTGATATAAGGCATTTATTTCTATTCTAGGATAACTTACACAACTAAGTAGTATTTTGTACCAAATAGAAGGAAGGCAGGTAAGAGAATTGGTGATGGTATGTAACTTTTGCTAGGTTGATACATAGCATAATATAACAGGATGTTAAAAGATACAGCATCCTGAGCAATGAGTGCCAGTTATGATTGGTTCAGCAATACTGAAAGCAAATAAAATTGCTTTCAGATGTATAATATATAAACTGTTGGACAATTATGACTTTAAGGAAAATAATCCTTATATTTCTAACATCTTTCATTATCTGAGAAAATTACACAGAGTTATTAAAGACAGTCTATTGTATTAGAAACTATAGTTTAGTGACTTTTTGTTTTAGGCCTTTATACAACAAGGGATCTATGTAAGAACTAACTTTTGTTAGCTCACCTCCACTGACCAACAAAGCTAGGAGGTTTCTTTCACGTGCATTTAAGACATTACATGTAGAAAACATATTTGTGGCACACACTTTTTTTTTTATTTCTTTGTCTCGACCAGTGTTAAGATTGTCCCTGCCCAAGGGCAAGAGTCATGTTTTATTCATGTTTGAGTCACCAGAGCTAGTATAAGCCTGGAATACAATAATTCCATAAATCTGAATCAATAGCTGAAAGTCAGCTTTACCTAAGAGCAACTGTGAGCTACCAGATGAAGATCATGTTCACTTTGAAGTTGGGGAATCTGTAAATATACTGGATTTTCCATTGGGCAATTCATGTAGGTTAGCCTGCTCTGTTTGATCCATTTTTATGCAGAAATACACAAAACCTGGAAAGTGAGTGGTAACAATTTGCCTTTCTTTGTTTTGTTTTTTCCTGTAAAAGTCTTTCTAGAATTAAAATGTCAGAGATCTTTGCATGAAAAAAAAAAAAAAACTCCACAAAGAAACATTTTTGGTTAAAATATGTGGTAAGGTGAAACTTGCATGCAATATAAATACAGGGTGATGTGTGCATTCTTTAAGTAGATCTAAACATCTGGTAGTCTAAGCCATCAGACCTGCATAGCTGCAAAGGATAGTTGTGGGTCTTGTTAGGTTTGGCCATCTGAGTGTTTGGTTGCCTTCCATGGTTGGTGTTTTTATACCACAGATCATAAAATACAAAAAGCAGAGCAAAAGTGAAAGAGTGGTTGCCCTGAGCTTTTTAAATCATGGGACCTAGGTGTGATGGTAGTGGAAAACAGTGCCTGAGGAACTCTAAGATCAGGCTGCTTGTGCCTCTGATGTTCTGATTCCTCATCTTTGAAATGACATAAGAATACCTCTTTGTATACAACTTAGGTGGATTAATGTAATAATGTGTTCTTTAAAGACTATACTTCTGAGGTTTTATTTATCTCATTCTACAATTTTTTTTTAAGATTTTATTTATTTTTAGAGAGGAAGTGAAGGAGAAAGAGGAGAGAAACATCAATCTGTTGCCTCCTTGCACACCCCCAGCAGGGGGCCTTGCCTGCAACTCAGGCATGTGCCTTGACCGAGAATTGAACCAGCAACCTTTTGGTGGTCCACAGGGTGATGCCCAAACCACTCAGCCACACTGGTCAGGGCTCATTTTACAAATATTATTTGAGGACCTTTTTTATGCCAGATTTTGTCTTTGAGGCTGGAGATAATTTCCCAAGGACTTTGCAGTCTGGTGAGATTATAGTTTTCGAAGACAGCTTCATGGTGTTTCTGTTTTATGCTACTGAGAACTTTGCTGTGGATCAATTTTTAGCTCCAGGATCATGAAAACAAAGAAAAAAATTTTAAATGTTTGGTTGCTTCTCTGTCTCTATGCCTTATACAAAGTTGACTCTTAGAATTTACCTAGATGGTCCCCTACATCATCTAGTAGGACAGTGGGAGGGATTTTATGATATGACAAAATAATTTTTGGCGAAACAAAAATATTCTAAAATGTGTTGAGTCAGTGTGTAAGTTGACCAACTTTTAGACATGTAGTTGTCATTATTAATGTAAGAGGCTTGCTATTGCTCAAAATGCTGTGGACTGCCCAGGGGCCTTTTCTGAATCCTCTGTAAGCAGGGAAGGTTAATTTGTATGGATGTTGGCTACTCTACCAAAAACTGAAATAAATCATTATTTTTACTTTACGAGATGTGTTAGTTCTAGTCTTTGTAACAATTTCACTTTAAAAAGATGATTACCAAATTGTCTTTTTTTGTTGTTGTTGTTCCTATGGCGAGGGTTAATTAGAGAGAAATTAGGATTGAATGAATAGAGTTAAACTTAATAAACAATATGGGAGACATTAAATTATATATTTTTTAAAGGTTTTATTTATTTTAGACAGAGGGGAAGGAAGGAAGAGAGGGAGAGAAGTATCAATGTGTGGTTGCCTCTCACGTGCCCCCCCTACTGGGGACCAGGCCTGCAACACAGGCATGTGCCCTGACTGGGAATTGAACCGGTGCACCTTTGGTCACAGGCCGGTGCTCAATCTACTGAGCCACACCAGCCAGGGCTAAATTATATTCTTGAATTAATTTTCTAGGTATTTTGTTTCCTGGAAGGAGGGGTTTAACAAAAATTTTAAAACTCAAGGTAAACTAGAGATTGTCACTTTCATGGGCACATTATTCTTTGGGAATCTCTTTTATCTGCATATACATCTTTATATTTTCAAGACTGTGTCACTGATGGTCTACTTTATATATGATTCATTGGACTCTATGAATAGTAATCATTGACTGTAACTTAAAAAAGAAATGACCTGTATTTCTTTTCCAAATCAGAACAAACTGTTTTTGAAAGAGAGGCCATCAGGATACCTTGATTGACCGTAGACTACACCCACAAAGGAAAGGAAATTATGGAAAGAAGGGAACCATGTCTTTGGTCCCTCCAAATCCTAGCCTGGGAACCATTAGCACGACCATCTTGCTGTGCGGCACATTCATAGCGTGAGAGGCAATTTCTAAAACTGCTAAAACCAATCCCTGTAGGGTTTTAGAGATTAAACTCACCACCCTGTGTTATAACCAGATGAAAATAATTATGTCCTGCAGCCTGCTGCTGAGTGGGGTGAAATGGATTTCTAGTGCCAGGATTCTTAACTAGGTGAGATGGGTGCTGTGTTTTACTGAAGGCTCCCTGCAGTTGAAAGCTTTATCCTATTAGAGCAAGTCTCAAAACTGGTAAGACTGGGAAAAACACAAAACAACTTTAGACACCAGTTCTTTTAAAACCTCTTCTAACTTAAATCTGTGTTTCTTGGCAAGAGATAGAAATCTCATATTTAAAATATGATATCAGAACTTTGTCTTGCACATTACTACATTTTTCCTAAGTAGATGTTAAGTGAAAAAAAATTTTATAAGCACAAAGGCAATGCAGGCTCAAATTCCACCTCTGTAAAATAAGGATAATAATGGTACCTAACTCATGGGGTTGTGGTGGTGAGCATTAAAAGAGTTCCTACATGTAAAGTGCTTGTAAAGGTGCTTGACACACAGAAAAATCAATTTTGATTGATTAAAAATCAGTTATTAACTGAAATATTCAACAATTTTGATTGCCACAGAAAATAATTAGACATTGTTTGCTCTTGTTACTGTATGAAGTCACTGTGGCTAACATCTCATCCATGTGAATTGTTCCTCCATTTGTGCAGAAGGACAGTGCAGATGGCTGCACACGCTCTGTAACTCAGTTCTCCTTCTGAACAGTGGCATGAAATGTGTTATCCTAATAAATGAAGCCATTATCACTCAGTGAGACTCACTGACCAGACTTTTCTTAAGTACTCATGGGTGTACATGATTGACTTTGTCCCAATGAACACTGACTTCTATGCAAGACTATGAACCCACCATGCACAGGTGGGAATGTCAAAGATGTATTACCCATTGAAGAATCATTAACTTCTCACTTAAAAAAGAAATCAAAACTAACAAAATGGAGAGGGAGAATGTATTCCATTTTGCCCTTTTTATTGATTCATTTATATAAAAATTATTTGTTGGGAGCCATATGTATACATATAGGGCAGACATTGTACTAGACTCTTAAGGATTCAATGATGGAAAAAGTGTAACAATCCCTGACCCTTAATGGAGTTTACATGTGGATGAGGAGACTAATATTATTTAATCAGGCAAAGTTGTAAAATGGTAAATGTGGTATAAATGTTGACTTCCAGACTGCTCTAAGTTGTCTTCTGAGTCATCTAAGCAAGGACTTGTTATCCTCTTCCTACAAAAGAGAAAATAGACCCAAAGGAAGAAAAAACAGGGCTAGCCTAAGGTTAAGCAGCTGGTCAGTAGCAGTCTGACTTTCCTCTGATTCTAAGCCTTTGTATTTTTCATTCTTCTCCAACTGCCACTTTCTATAACCAACATTGGCAAAGAAGAAATAAAGTGGCCACAGTTTATATAAGTATTGATCTAATTTTGAAGTGTTTAAAATAAATGAAAATTTTCCCTAACAATCAGAGTTGGGGATCTATAAATTTATAACATTGAGTCATTCATTAGTAATGTTTAACTGAAGAGTGGAAGTTAAATACTATAAAGATTGAAACTATTTTTGCTTTAAGGGACTTTTGAAACTGTCCAGTGATGAACAAACTTCTTTTGAGCCTTGGAACTCCCTCTCCCTTTTCCAAATGGAGGATTATATCCCCAAAATATAAAGCATGAAACACCGAACATAGTTTGTGGGGTCAGGGAAAAATTCCCGAAGGGCTCTGTGAGCTGAGATTTGAAGGATGAAGAGAAATTAGGTTGCTTGAAAGTAAGGTGGAAGGTGCTGGAGTGTTGCAAAAGGACCCATTGCCCTGAGATCAGGAGGAGCTTGGAGCACTGGAAATGTGAGCAGAAAGCTATTGGAGCTGGTCTGGGGAGACTAGAATGAGGTATGGCTGATGAGTCAGTGCCACACCACAGAGGGGGAGGGTCTTGTAGGCTATGTTAGAACCATAGTCATTATTGTAAGTGAAAAGGGAAGCTATTAAAAGTTTTAAACTGGGGTTGAGCTGAGATTTTTTTCTTTTGAAGGGCTCGCTCTGCCACCTGTTAGTCCATTTGAGATGTTCTTTCTGGAGCCAGGGACACTGTCCCACGTGTAGCAGTAATGATTCCTTAGGGCAAGCAGCCAAGTAACCAGCACTTCCCAGCATGTCAGGGTCCCGTGATGGGCCTGCAAGGACAATAACATTGAAAAACAGCTGAGAAAAAAAAATGCTCTTTGTCCTTGGTGAACTAAGTGTAAAGGGACAATAAAAAAATGTAGTGAACCATTACTGTTCTGGGGCTAATGACCCCAAAGCGCTCAGATTTTCAGTCCAGCTTGGCATTTCATTGCTTGGGAATACCTATTCAAAGAAATGGAAAAACAATGGAGTTCAAACTCAAAAGTAGATATTTTCTTTATTTGTTAACAATCCTGGTAAAATGCTTATAGGGACAGAAGGTTGGAATGGTCCAGAAGAATGTTGGATTTCTTTGTTAATGTTGTCTTTTTCTTTTTTTTTTTTAAAGGCAGAGTTTCTGAGAAGAATTCATTATCTGGGGAATTCAAATCTGTTGTCATTTGGGAGTAAGGAGTGAGGTTGATTTTGGCCTGATGGGGATGGGTTTGTGGTAGGGCATCACTGCCATGAGAGGTTTGTTCTAATTTTTCTCCAGATACAAAGCTGTGACCGGGGACCAATCACTAAACTTTTATAAGACCAGTTCTTTGTCTGTAATAAGAAAGAATGTGGATACAGGGACTTCACTCAAGTTTTATTCAACACTTCCCATTTGTTTCTCCTTCCTTCTAAATGCTATATAAAAATGTTTATTTTTAAAATTAATGTGCATTGTTATGCTTTGTCTTGAGGAATTCAGAGACACTTTGACAGAATATTCTGTTTTAAAACTTGGTTGGGATTCATTGACTTACTTGTTTTATAGTCAGGGTATGAGAGGGTGGATTGTTTTAGAAATTTTTCCAAAATTGATTACCTTATTATAATCAGATCAAATGTTATAGCTATTTGTTCTTGATAAGGAAGTCTAAGTTTTAGGCCTCGAAAATGGGGCAGAGCATACTTGTTCTTTGTGCTTCATTTACAGATTTCCTACTTTTCTTTGGAATTCTGTGGTACTTCTTTTCTCCTGATAGCATGATGACACCAAAGAACCTTCTGGATTTTCTTCTTTTATTCTATTGGCATTTAAGTACATGTAAGGGCTTCACATTTTTCCTTTGAAGACTTCCTTATAGTCTTAAGGACTCAGTAAGCAAGGAGTTCTTGTTCATATCCTTTAAGATGCTTTTCTCAAGAATCCATATTCCCTTCTTTGACAGAAATCTGAAAATCATTGCTTTAAATCTAGATTCTGGTTTCATTTATTCCTGTAAGTTTCTTTTGTTTCTGTACAAGAAACGGTGCCATGTGAATGAAGGCTGTTACGTGACCCGTTCAAAGAATCTTGCAGCCAGAAAACTGTATTGCAGTGTTTTATTCATAGCCAGCTGGAATTTAATAGATTGACTTACTGGTTGCCCTTTTAGTTTTTCTCTTTTTTCTTTCCTTCCTTCCCTCCCCTTCCTTCCCTCCTTCCCTCCCCTTCCTTCCCTCTCCTTCCTTCCCTCCTTCCCTCCC
>VMDR010032184.1:0-11789 GCA_007922815.1 Macrotus californicus
TTCTCAACGATGACACAGATAGGAGTTCTTGGAGTAGACCAGATATTTACATCTCAAAGGTACAGGGAAAGAAATGCAAGTTTCTCCCAGAAAGACTTTGGTTTCATAAATCCAATATTTATGAGCCTTTTGAGAGGACTGGGGGAAGTTAGGAGAAAGTAAAAAGAGTTGGTGGGCTTTGAATTATTTCTGGAGCCACACCTCTGGTCCTGTAAAGGCTTCATTAGTAAAACAAGGACTGTTGTTTTTCATAGAATACCTCAAGGATTGAGTTGCCACCCAAATAGTGTCAAAGGACTGACAAAGTCATCCACCCATTGTTGGAATGTTTCTTTCCCTCTGGGTACATTTCTTATCAGGCTCTGACATTCATTTCCAATTTGGCCTAATTTCTGATAAAAAAAATTATTAAATCCTTTCAAATATCTCATCAAGTTTCAGCTGAGACCAACAGTAAATATTTCTGGTATTACTAACCAATTCCAGGGACCCAAGAGTGTGAAAGACCTTCTAGTCTTTCCCTCTGAGAGTCGAAATAAAGAACTGACAGCCTCATGACCCGCTTCCCCAGTGAGAACATTTTTATTTCCACAATATAATCAGGTGAAAGAGATGCAACCAGTTAAAGTTGACATGACTTTTTTATAGATGTAAAGCCTGTTTAAACGGTTCAATTTTGATAATCTTATCATCCTACATTTCCATATCCATGCAATGTAATTATAGCCTGAATCAAGACTTCCGTTTTTTGTACCACAGTTCAGGAATCCCTTCTTGAGTTCTGGAAATTTCTCTTTCTGCCTCCTAATCATTTATCTACCCACTCTTGGGGAAAAATGTTTTGAGTCCCTAGTGGGGGGTCAAGCCAGGGGACCTTGGCCCTGTTGTCCATCTTCAACTTGATTTAACCAGCCTGACTTAAATCAAGTTATTGCTGGTCACGTTTTTCATTGCAATAGTGCCCTTCCAGTCTTTCCAATTTCTTCGTACTGGGATAAATAGAAAAGACTTGTTTGAGGCCCTTTAATTTTGAGGGGTCAATAGAAGGTCAGCTTGACCCATACAGCCTTTGCTAGTGCTGTAGTAAAATTTTGTTTCTAGTACCATCAATGTCTTGTTTATTTAGCTCATTTTTTTTCCTTTGGCACATTCCTGATAATAGCCATTTTAACATTAGATTATCATTTCCCTGAGGGAGGGCAGTAGTTTGGTAGGACCCTAGCCATCATTGGAGTTTGGCCCACATTTCTGTCTGGCCATATTCTAAAGCTTCCCATCTGACAATTACCAAGCCAAGATTTTAGTACATGAAATTTTTTTATTTTTCTTTCATTTTTCTTCTTAAATGCAGGACAATTGTACTTCCGATGTCCTGATTTTTACAATATCTACAAATGTCTAAAGGCAAGTAGAAAGGGGTCTTAGAGGAGTTTGAGGTTTTTTTAATTTAATATAAGTTTTTTAAAGAGTGGGGAAAGGAGAGAAACAGAGGGAGATAAACACCAATGTGAAAGAGAAATCGATTGGTTGCATCCCCTAAGTGCCCCGGCTGGGGACAGAACCCACAACCTGGGCGTTACCCTGACCTGAAATCTAACTGGAGACCCTTTGCTTCGCAGGATGATGCCCAACCGAGCCACACTGGTCAAGGCAGGACTTTGAGATTTTCCTCTAATTTCTATGCTTCCATCTAATTAAGAGAACCTTAATGACTATTATAAAAATGAGAACTTTCTAAGAAAAATATTTCTTTTCAATTTAGAAGTTTTTTGAATCCATCATCTGGCCTTGATGCTAGTATTCATAGCCACTCACACCAATACCATGGATGCAAGAGGGATCCCCTCCCCAAAGGGAGTTGAAAAAGATACACAAGAAAGTTTACCCCCAGAGTTAGCCTAGGAAAGATGGGGAGCCCTGTCTTTAAACAGCTGTTGTAAACACAGGGAATCACGTGTTTTCCCTCCTTGAACAGAAAAAGGTTTAAGATTCCCTGAGATCAGATCCACAGCTTATATGGCTGCCTGCCAGATGCATATGCATCACCCAGCTGGCAAAGATAATAAACCATCTCTGAGAGGAACAGGATAGATGCAGAAAACCCCCTTGAGAGCTTGTCATGGCTGGAGAGAGAGCAAGGTGCACTTAGGCAAATGCATCCTCTGGATTGTAGAGGCTAGAAAATGTTCATAAGGCCAAGGATCCAGAACATATGTATAAAAAGATAAAAGGAAAGAAACCAGATGGAGAGAGAAAAACAAAATCCATGAGTACTCATTCCAAGTAACCAGGAGTCACTAGCCCAAGAAACTAGTTTCACAAATATTTTCTCCTGCCAACCTAAATTTAAAAGAGAGAAGATTCTCACCATTTTTGCTTCTACCAGATCCTGCAGACAGAGATCTGGGGGTGTGCTGATATGGTAAGAATCCTTAGCTTCTGCTGGCTTGTGTCAGATAGCCCAGGATCTCCTCATCTGCAGCACCTCCTGGGGAAGCGCAGGATTCCCGCCAGTGAGTTTATTCTGCTCCCAGGAGGATCATGGAAATGGTGCTAATTTCTTATTTCCATGGCTGTTAGTGAATAATAGAAGCCTATGAGACATGTGACTTTCTTTTTCAGCTCTGTGCTGGAAAAAAAAGTGCTTTACATGAGTGTAGAAGAGTTTGCAATGTTCTCTCTCACAACCTGCCCCCGCCCCCAACCCCCCCACGCAGTTCCAGAAAATCATTCTCTCCTAGGTGTGAGTTGTTTTTGGATTCAAATGTTCTTAATGTTGTTTTGGAAGATCTCTAACTGACTTTGCACCATAGGGAAGACTGGAGAAGAGGGACTAATTTTTCAAGGGCATTCTTTCTTCCCACGCATGGTAAATCCACAATAGTTTGCTTTTCCTGGGAAAAGAATTAAACTCTTACTACAATTGATGACGTAGATAGAAATTTAGGCCCTTCTTTTGGGATCTATTAATATTTAATTGTTTGAGTCACTTCAGTGTAGGGCAATATAAATATAGTAAATAACTTATAGAAATAGATGTTTGGATTTTTTTAAGGCAGGGCACACTTACAGTATCATCCTGACAACTTAGCAGTTCATGCTGAAGGTACCAAATGATGGCATCTGTACTATGGGGTTGTCTAAAAGCCATGAGTCTTATGGTTATTATAGACCCCTCACATATAGTTCATCACTGAAATTTACCCATTTTACCTCCCACATATTTCTTGTGTATGTCCCTTTCTCTCCAGCCCCACTGCTACTGCTCTAGTTCAAGTTCTTACCATTTTTATTTTTATTTTGACATAATTTCATATTTAAAAAATTACAAAATACTAGAACTCCACGTATCCTTCATGTAAATTCCCCAAATGTTAACATTTTATCATATTTCATTTTTTTCTTTGCTTTCTTTCTATGCATTTTTTTCCCCCTGAATTGTTTGAGAGCAGATATGAGGCATCTTTACTCCCTCATATATTTTCTAAAAACAAGAACTTTTTATTACATAATCACAGTAAAACAATGAAAAATTAGGAAAGTAACATTGACATGAAACTATCATGTGATTTAAAGACCTAATTGAGATTTCACTAGTGTGCCCTGTGGTGTCTTTGCAGCAGCAGAAATCCTGTATCATGCATGCACTGAATTCGTTTGTCATGTCTCTTTAGCTCCCTTTAGCGGGATCGGTCTCAGTCTGTCTTTGTCTCCCATGACTTTGACATTTTGGGGCTGGACAATTATTTTGTAGACTGTCTCTCAATACAAGTTTGTCTTATGGCCTTCAACATCAGACTCAGGTATGCATTTGTGGCAGGAATGCCAGGGTTGTGATGCTGTGCTCTCAGCAAATCATATAGGGAAGCACATGATGTTTATTGTCCCATTACTGGTGATGTCAGCTTAACCACTTAGTCAAGGTGGAGTCTGCTAGTTTCTCCACTGTAAAATTACTATTTTTTTCCTCTGTAGTTAATAAGTGTCTTGTGGAGAAGCCTTTAATATTTTTCACCAGAATTACACGATAGCTTTGTGCAGGCTGTCTTCTGTTACCCTTGCCACATCTGAGTCCCATCCTTCTCCATCCTGTTTCATAGCCTGCAAGATTGACCTGCATGGAGCATGTCATCCTTGTCCTCTTGTTTCTAGTTGGATTTGGTCAATGGAGAATCCTATATGACATCTGAAAAAGGTAGAGTCAGGTCTGGAAACCTCTCTTCTTATTCTCCTCCCCGTAGCTTTCCTCTTAAAGGAGAGGTGATGTTCCTCATTGGAATGTCAGGGCATCTGAGGCAGCAGCTCTGGGTTTTTTAACTGTCCCCACCCCTTCTTGTCTCAGGCCTAGGGGTAGAGCGCATGTCCCTTGCATTTCCTTACAATTTTCCCACACCTTTGTAAACTCTCCTCACATTTTCCAATTTGAATATCATCCAATTCCTGAAAGGAGCCTTATGATATAGTTCTGATTGCACTGTTACTTTCTTTCCCATTTTCTCTCAGTTGCACATACAGCTAGTCTTCCATAGTCTCAACCTTGACTTCTTTTTATGTCAATCCTGACTCATAATGTACTTTTATAGAAAGTACATTCAATGTCAAAGGCATCAGTGGATTCAATCTAGGATGAGTTTTTCTGCTCTGCAGCCAGCCCTCTAGCATGCCTGGGGACTTTCCCTTACTCCCACCTCTCTGGCATAATTTGTGCCAGCAAACTTCTGCCTTGGTTTCCTACATAGCATCCTAACTTCTTTTGGGAGTGGAGTCCTCCTCTGACCTTTTTTTTTTTCGCATTTATTTTATTGTTGTTCAATCACAGTTGTCCCCATTTTTCTCTAGAGCTCTAATATCCTGCTTCACTTTGCCCGCTGATTTCTCCACAATGCTGGACCCTCATGCCCAGATTACCACATATTTTTGAGGATCCTGTTTGGAACAAAATGCTTTCCCAGGTGTGACTTCATTCTTCAGTTTGCCTTTCCAGACCTCTCTCCATAATTTTCCACCTTGTTTCTCTCTCCAGTCTCCATACTGATCTGTATGGACCTACCCTTGCCTTCTGGCTCTGGCTGGGTTTGGCCAATGCAGGAGCTCTGGTGGGAGATCGGGGGTGGGGGGGTAACTAAATGAGATAAGGGTATTTATAGCACCAGCTTCTTCCCTCTGGGATTACCTTGAGCTGCTCACCTCCTTCCACTGAATGTCAGAGCTCTTCCCCATGTGGTTTTCTGCTTCCAGATTCTAGGCATTTCTTCCACCCCTCACCCCTTCTGGCTTAAAGGTGGTTACAGCCTGGCTGGGCATTGGGGTATGGTATTTTCCCTTGTGGCTTAGTAATACCTTTGGAATAGTCCCTTTATCAAACCTCATTGAATTATCCTAACTTGAGTATGACAAACGATTCCTTCTGGAACCCTGACTGATACAGGTTCTGTGGTGACAGACAGATGAGTGTCTGAAACTTCATTTTGCCGGACTTCAGCTGCTCAGTGCATCTCAGATATTGATGACTGCTGCAGCCAAGCTGGAGGATCACTGTGCCCCTTTGGACTCGTCATTTGACTGTAGACTACCTCCTCGGGCACCAGTCCTGTACCTGGGTCAGTTTCTCCCAGCTTTGTCCCTGCCCAGTCCTGGCCTCATTCCCCTCATCACGTATGCTGTTGAAGTATCAGCATGCCTTGTAGCAGAAGCAATGCTTGCTCAAACGCAAACATGAACCTCCCTGTTTGTGAGCTATGTGCAACAGTCTAGACTAGCCCCTAATGGACAGGACAGACCCCAGAAAAGTGGCCTCCTAATCCATTTCTCCTGTGGACGTAAAGACGTGTCTAAAATATTTATCTGTAAGCCAACAAAGACATGCTTTTCAATATGATTGTATAATACAGTTTCCTCATTTAAATTTGTAGTTGTTCTAGACATTAAAAAATGAGTAAAAATGAGCTTATTAAGATTTACGGCCCAGAAAATCCTGTACCTTGATAACTCTATATACCTCTTCATCTGTGGAAATATTTAAGAGTATGTTAAAAATTGAGCTACTAGCTTATGTATAGTTTACTTAATATTTTAATATTAATTAATGTCTTATTATTTTATATTGTCATGTTTTAATATTTTTAGCTTACTGTTGTTTTAGGGTAATAAAAATTTCATGTAACCCAGAAATATGTCTTTGTATGTTAAGTTGTGCCAGGTGCACAGGAAAATTTCCAGTGAAATGTCCTGAATTACAGTATGTTACTTTGAAGCATTTTTTTAATTCAAATTGCCTCCTGAGATCATTATGAGTTTTCTAGTCTGTTATTTTAATAGTATGTTAAGTTGGTTGTTGGTAATATATCAACTCTATACCTTTTAAAGGGATATCACCTGCTATGACATTTTGGGTTTGCTAATTGTACTCAATTTTGAGTTGGTAGGTTCGTGATTTGGCAGGCTTTGCTATTTGTCTTGTGTTAAATGATTGATGGTCTTAGTCCAATTCCTAATGGGTTTGTGTTTATTTCTGTTGAGGTTGGCATTAATAGGTCTTCTTAGCAAAGATGCCAAGGACTGACCCGGAATAGACTCTACATTAATTTTCAGCTTTGAAGATGTTCCTTCTAGGTCAGGATTGAGGCCAACTAGTAGCACAATGTGATGGAACAGATTCATTGTCACTGCCATGCTTTTTCCTGTTCTGCTAATGGGAGGGGCCTCAAAACTAGTCAAAGATAATAAAAAAATTCTTTGGTTAGAAGGTCAGCAACATTTAGGATCTCACTTGGAATATTTTAAGGCCCAATGCATTTGTACTAAAGATAAATATAGAAGGAATTTTCAGTAGATATCATAAGCAATTGTGTGGATGCTTTAATATTGAGATACTAGCTGTATTGCCTGCCCTTCATCAATTTTATTGAGGAATAATTGACAAATATAATTGTATATATTTAAATTATACAATGTAATTATTTGATATACATATACACTGTGGAATGTTCACCTCATAGTCAACTCTTTTTTTTTCTGAGAATGGTTAAGATCTACTCTCAGTAACTTTCAAGTATACAATGCTCTGTTACTAACTATAGTCCCCATGTTGTACATTGGATTCTCAGAACTTATTCTTCTTATAACTTGAAAGCTTGTACCCTTTGACCTATATCTCTTTTGTCTGTGTCATCTATTTGACCCTTTTTTGCTATTCGTGCAGTTACCAAAGAATAGGTAGAAACAAGAGAAAACTTTGAGGGAGAGAAGCACCTGAAATATGGATAAAACAAGGTTTTAATATTATCAGTCACATTATATTAGGCATTTTACCCCAGTGAATTCAAGAGTTGTCTGCATTGCCTGCCGTTTGAAGTAGAGCATAGAAAATTAATGCATAGAGGGATACTAGAAATGATTGATTCAACTCTGATTCATAGATTGGGAAAGTGCTTGGACAAGTCACAGCTTCACTTGGCCTCAATTTTCTAATATTATCTTATTCTTTAGAACATAGGCTGTGATAACCTGCTTTAATAATTCTGTTTGCAGGTGTGCTTTTGAAATTGTTGGGAGGGGCAGTCTAACATTTTACTAATTGTTGTTTTACTTGACCAAGGTCACAGTAATTAAGTAGAGGGTAATTGTATAACTATCAGGAGCAGGGAAGAGGTAGAACTAATTAAAATGTAGAATTTTATATTTTTGCTGCCTGAGTTTTATTAAAATTTTTGCTTCTCTGCTGCTTGACTTCTTGTAGACTTGGTCTAGTTTATTGCTAGCCCTTGACCTGGGAATCTATGCTATTTAAATTTGCTGTGTTATACAATATAGAAGGCAAGTGGAAAAATAAAAAGGAGCCTTGTGCTAAATGAGATTTGGACTCTCCCAGACATCTTTATCTAGCAGTGCAAGCCAACCTGCTAATGGAAACACCGAAAGTCCTGTGCCCATATCTTAGCTTCCAGATATAATGTGGCTGCAAAGTGGCAAGGGCAGAGAAAAGGATCGGGTCATTTATAGAAACCCTTTTTGATGGTTTGAGATCTGAAAATTGAAAGCTGAAATTTTAATTGCTGACAATGAGAATGCTGTCATGATGCTAATGTTCGAGCAAGTTCCTTTCTATCAGTTACGCCCTTGTAGAACTCTGCCTCTTCGTCTACCAAAGATGAGACAAACATAAGGTGATGCCATGACCTTCTGGAAAATAACCTCTCCCAGATTGAATGCCTGGGTGTCAAAGTGACAATATATTTATTTATGGGTTTGGTAGGAATGGGCCCTTTTGTGAGCTGAATTGAGAAACTATATTGCTACTCTAATTTGGTCTGCCCCTAAAGTAGGTTAATAGTTTTACCTTAAGGTGAAAGTCCATTTAAATAAACATGAGAACCCTGGCTGAAAATGCCTCCCAACTCCTAACAGTGACTTAACCTGACTAAGGGAGCTGAGCCCCAGGTATTTGCAACCTGTCTCATTTTTCCTGTCAACCAGCCTGCAGGCTTTTAACACGTGATAGGTGAAGCGCTGCAATATTGAGGTCAGAGAAAAACTGGTCCCCAGCTAAAGCTGATTATCATTGGCATGCTGCTGATACCATCCTCAGGTACAAACTGAATGACCCTAGCTTTAGAAAATACAATAATTTTCAGGCCGAAGGACAAGAAACACGTTTTTGGCCTTTGAGCTTGAGGTTTTTATGTCAAATTTAGCTTTGGGATATATGTGAACTGTCATAATTAATTGCCTTCATTTCTGAAAATGTGGTTTTAAAGCAGAATATCAATTACTAGTTAAGAAAAATTATACTACTGATGCCTTACATTTACAAAATGCTTCCACATGTATTTTCTCTGATTTTCCTAATAATACAGCAGGGCAGGCCAGAAGCTATGTTTTCCTATTTTACAGATGAAAAAACTGAGAGTTTGAAAGGCTGAGAGATTTTCCCAGGGACACTACAAGGCTGATACCCGATATTCTGGCTTCTAGTCCCCTGCCTTTCCGTTGTGCTACCCAGGCTGTTTGAGAGAGACAGGCTTCTATCAGCCAGCCAGCCAGCCAGCCAGTCAGCTAAAATCGACAGAGTATAGAGTATCCAGTGTACTAGTAATTTGTATCAAAGGTATATATTGTTTGTCTCCTTGTTTGGTTGTTTTTTTTTTTTTTAAAGATTGTATTTATTTATTTTTAGAGAGAGGGGAAGGGAAGGAAAAAGAGAGGGAGAGAAAAATCAATGTGTGGTTGTCTCTCACATGCCCCCACTGGGAACCTGGCCTGCCACCCAGGCATGTGCCCTGACGGGGAATTGAACCAGCGACCCTTTGGTTCACAGGCCCATGCTCAATCCACTGAGCTACACCAGCCAGTGCTGTTTGTCTCCTTGTGAATCCAAAATGACTAAGTAAATAATTGGTTATTTAGTAATCATGTTGATTAAAAAGTATGTAACAGCAAACTCCTGAAAAATTTGAAAAATTACATTCCATGTTGTGCAGATGCATATTATAACTTTAAAATGTTTGTTAAGAATTTTCACTAAGATGATTATTTTAATTGTTTTTAGATGAATATAAGGACTCATTTAATTTCAGCTCCCTGAAAGACTGAATGTGTGTGTGTGTATCATGTGGTCCAGTTTTCTGCATTTGTAAAAAAGTTTTTACTTAGTGATCAGAAAGGCAAATAATTTTTGGTCAAGGAAAGGAAAGCGTGAATGAACATAGAATGAATAAAGTCAACAAAATGTTATCTTGTCCTATATTGTAGAAGAGAAGAAAGGTAGAATGAAAATGAAAAGCTGGAGAAATAGTAAAAGACCGAAATCAAGGGTTTTGTCAAATACTTATTCTATAATTTTACATGTCAGTGATACACAGACATTAACTTTGCTATTCATAGATCTCTTAAGCATATTCTAGCTCTGTTTTCTGTGGTTTCTATATTCTGATGAGTTTTCACTCCATGAAATCTCCCTCCTTATTTTCCATAAATGTAATTTCACATCAGGGAGGGCAGTTGCATGACCTGTGCCCCACTCAGCCTATAGGACATTCCACAATATTCATGAAGAGTTTTGGTATGTCCTATTGCTTTCTCTGTCAAAAACTCTAATATCAAAGATCAGAGAGCAAAGTTTTAGAGTTGAAAGGAATCAAAGGCATCCCCTGATTAAGATGAGTCCATAAACATTTAACTTTCATGCCTAAGTTACCAAAATATGAATGCTGAAGAACAAGCATCCTAAGGATGGCAGATATTATGGTGATCATTTCTTTCCTCACTTCTTTGTGATGGTCATGGCTCCTTGGTGTTCTTAGAAATCTTAAAGAAACTCAGAGATCATTCATCAGGAAAGAAATCTTAGACACTAACCTATATTATCTTGATTCTAAGGCAAATTTTCATAAAGAATCTGAATTTGCACTTCCACTGTAGCAAAACAAGGTGTGTGATTGGCACCTCCAACAAGAACTGTACCTGTTGCAACATGCTGGTATTAATACCACAGTTCAGGGAAATTATCAGTTAAGTAGGTTGTTGCTGCAAACACCTAACTGTCAGGTAAAACACTGATATATCACAAAGGGGGGATGTTGGCTGAATGGGTGAAAGAGTCAGAAAGTGTCATAGTGGTTCTGTGGAATTAAATGAAAGGCAGCATTGATCAGAGGAGAGGAAGTAGAGATGAATGGTAAGCCTGAATCCTAAATTTCAGTACAGGACATGAGCTCAGAAAAGCCTTTGGATTCTGAGCCCAGCTGCAGGGTGTCCAAGGGAATTGTGTTTTTTACCCATAATTTCACACATTGGGAATTCCAATTAATAAGGTGGAGCACATTGGCAAGATATTATGGTGATTAAAACTCTTGCTCTATTTATTTGCTTGTTTGTTTATTTAATTTTTGTAGCTGTAGATCTTAGAATTACATGAATAAAACATGATAACTCTTTATTTTAATGAGACTTTCTCAGTCATGCCATAGGGAGCAGATATGACCTTAGAGTTAAAGCTAATGTAAAGGTTTTACAAAGAACTTTAAAAGTCTAATATTATATAGCCTCCTCCAGCCTTCTAATTCCATCCCTCCCTTGGTTATCAGCATGGCCCATTTAACGAAGGGAACAATCTTGTCCAAGGACTTTGAAGTATTCTTTATTACTTATAGCCTTTCAATGTCATGGGACCCTGAGTTATTGGAAGTTTACATATCAGTTTCATCAGAGACAGCTGGTAACACTTGGGGAGCATCAGAAACCACACAAGAAACCCAGTGAAGGACTCTCTCTGGCCCTTCTGAGCTCTCTGCCTTGGTATGACAACAAACTTCTAGCAGAGAATTGGAAGAGGGGACTCAGCTCTCCTCTTCTTTGCAATATTAAAAATTTAACCTCTGTGAACTCAGATCTACGAAACTTTAATTTAGCAATATCATCCAACACTGAGAATGTCCAAACTCAATCTATGGGCAATGAGTCCCAGGCAACTGCCCTGGTTTTAGCCTCAAAATGAGTGGGTCCAGTTCGAGACTCATCTGGAGGCACATCAGCAATCATATAGGTAATTATGTAGAAATGTATGATTTGGGGATTGACAGAGTAACGGACATTGCCTAGAAGCTGATGAGAATTCACTTTTCTGCAAGTACTGGAGTGTGTCTGTGGTGGCAGGAAGCAAGAATGTGCACTGGGCATTGAGAGTCTAAGAACTGTGCTTGTATCTCACTTCCCAGGATTATCTGTGTGACCTCTCAGATCCCTGTCATGTAAGGAGGTGTCCCAGTGCTCCTCACCTTTTTTTTTTTTTT
>VMDR010032185.1:0-11789 GCA_007922815.1 Macrotus californicus
CGTTTGAATGGCCACTATTCAATGCATTATATAGACTCAACTAAGTTAGGGTTTTTGGAACTTATATGATTTCTCCTCCTCCTCCTCCTTCTTTTTCTTCTTCCTCTTCTTATTCTTTTATTCTAAATGTAGAAGCAATGCTCTTTCTATATCGTAAACAGAAGCTGGATATCCACCATACCAATATTCAATAGTCAAATGTATCAAAATTTTCTTACAGTTTCTTGATTTTATGTACTTCTTACTCACATGTCTGGTACCTAGGCTGGGAAGACTTAAGCAGCGGAAGTCAGGACATTGTAGGGCTTCTCAGAAGCCTCTATCTCTGTGTTTTTTCCATGTGATCATTCCAGTGTGGCAGTTTCAAGGAGCTAGGTTTCTTACGTGGAAGTTCAAGGCTCTGTAGTATGTCCCAGAGGGTGAGAAAGACAGTCATAAACTGTACCGTAGCCCCTCCTCATCTTTGGTAGATATGTTCTAAGACCCCCAGTAGATGTCTGAAATCACAGACAGTACCAAAT
The DNA here is from genome assembly GCA_007922815.1 of Macrotus californicus. Classification (NCBI taxonomy): domain Eukaryota; kingdom Metazoa; phylum Chordata; class Mammalia; order Chiroptera; family Phyllostomidae; genus Macrotus; species Macrotus californicus. The sequence continues at coordinate 522 of VMDR010032185.1, forward strand.
CCTATATATACCATATTTTTTCCTGTACCATACATACATACCTATGATAAAGTTTAGTTTATAAATTAAGCATAGTAAGAGATTAACAATAACTCATAATAAAATAGAATTATTATAACAATATACTGCAATAAAAGTTATGTGAATGTGGTCTCTCTCAAATATCTTATTGTACTACACTCATCCTTCTTCTTGTGAAGATATGAAATGATAAAATGTTTACATAATGAGATGAAGTGAAGTGAATGACATAGGTATTGTAATGCAGTATCAAGGCTACTATTGACCATCTGATGATATCTAAAATGAAGGTATTCTGCTTCAGGTGATCCTGAATCATCAAGTCATGATGATATTGATGGTAAGATGTCAGGAGCAGACGATGTCAATGGTTTAGGATCCTCAGTGGTTGAATGTTTGGGTTTTTTGTCATTGTTGTTGAAAGCAACAATATTTATCACTCAGTTAAGACATAACATGCATACTAGTATTTGCTTTAAGTCTCACTAAACTCTGCTCCATTGACTGTCCATTGGAATTCTGTTTCCGTTAGCATCTTAACTATATTAAAAAAGGGCAGCAAGGAATTGCATGTATATAACATGGATACTGCTCAGCTCAGGCACATGCTGCATTGTCCCTTTGGACTTCACTTACAGAAACACAAATGCAATGGTAATATTATTAAGTGTTTCAAGATGGAGACAGCAGAGTATTGGCTCAGTGTGAAGCCCTGTCTGACTGCACACATCACAGGCCCATAAAGCTGGCCCTAAACAGCTATTTCAGAGGATATCGGGTACTCAGCTAAGGAAACCAGAGAAGATATTTTCAATAATTCAGAAAATACTCCCATTTCCTTAGAAAGTGGATCTGAGGAAAGTGAATTACCAATTTAATTGATAAGCTCAACTCAACTAAAAGGCAATATCCTAGCATCTTACTCTAACAAAGAAATATTGACAGCCCAGGCAGTCTCTCCAACACTGTGCCAAGATGCAAGGCTGCAGGAGGGCCTCCTTGATTTAGACACTTTTCTTGGAACAAGAGGAGAAAACATACAGAGACCTGTTACAGAAACTAATTTGCCCCCATATTTATTGGTCCCTTCCTCCTTACATAAATAGAATGCTTATTTTAAGCTGGGCAAGTGGCCAACCAAAAGAAACACTACATATTCCACCCTTCCTGCCACTGGATGTAGTCATGTGATTGAGTTTTTAATGAGAGAAGTGAGTGGAAGTATTTTGTATGATATACAGAAAGTGTCCCTAAAGGGAAGCTATGTGTGACTCTCCTACTCCTTCTTTCTTCCTGTTACTTAGAGCATATATTTGATGAAGTGATCATGAGCAACAAAGTAGACGGAGCCTGGCTACCTGGACAACCTCACAGAACATTGCTCTGAGCCACCTTCCTCCAGATTCTTAGGTGATAAAGAAATTAATTTCTCTCATTAAGCTGCTGTGATTTATATGCAGACAAACATATATTCTAATCAATACCAGAACAATACTCAAAAAGCTCTCATTCTTAAGACTCTTTTAGAACAGTAAAATTCATTTATTAATTCACCCAACAAATTTGAAACTACTCTGTGCTAGGTAATGTTCTAGACACTGATGCAATTGTGAACAAGATATACAAAGTCTGCTTTCATGAGCTTATATTCTATTGGGAGGAGGCATTCAATCAACAAGCAAATATGAAATATGGTAGGAGGTGGTAGTGTCACCACCAAGTAGGATAAGAGAGTTAAAGGGTATAGGGCATGCTTTTCTAACAAGATTATTGAACACAGACCTGAAAGAAGTAGTAAAATTGAAAACACTTAGATATGTGTGGATAGAACATTCCAGAAAGAAACACCAACAAATATTAAGTGGGAGCAGGATTGACATGATTGGAGAACAACAAGGCCACTATGGTTAGGGCTAAGGGAGCAATGGGAAAAATGTAGATCTGAGGGCTTATATGGTACACTTGGGATTTTCCTCTGGGTAAATGGCCAAAGGCTTTTGAACAGACAAATGGAGTTACATGAGTTACATTTTAAAAGCATCTCTGTGGGAAATAGGGGGGCAAGGGTGGAGCAGAAAGTCTAGATGAAGTTGACAGGGGCATGAGTTGGTAGTTGTGGAGAAGTAGTTAGATTCTGGATTTATTTTGAGGGTAGGGCAGATATAAGTTGCTGATGAATTGAATGTGAAAGTTGAGAGAATAAGGACACAAGGATGACCCTATGATTCAGCCTGATATATGCTATCTTAATAAAATATTCTGCTATAAATTCCACTGTGGGTACAAAGATTTTGGGGAAAATGAGGGCTTTATGATACTCCCCAAGACATTCATTATAAGGACATCCAAGATGGCAGCAGAGTTTGTGGAAGCTACACTAACCTTCTATGACCAAACTAAAATTACAACAAAATTATAGAAAGCCATCCTGCCCTTGCTGGAGTAGCTCAGTGGATTGAGTCCTGGCTTGCAAACCAAGGCATCACTGGTTCTATTCTTAATCAGGGGACATGCCTGATTGCCCCTGAGATTGTGGGCCAGGTCCCCAGTAGGGGGCACTGGAGAGGCAACCACACATTGATGTTTCTCTCCCTCTCTTTCTCCCTCCCTTCCCCTCTCTAAAACTAAATAAATGAAATATTTTAAAAAAAAGAGGAGTTTAAAAATAAAATGGCAATGAATAAATATCTATCAATAATCACTTTAAATGTCAAGGACTTAAATGCTTGAAAAAAAGACATAGAGTATCTGAATGCATAAGGAAACAAGACCCATATAAATGCTGTCTCCCAGAGACCCACCTCAAAATGAAAGATACACACAGATGAAAAATAAAGGGATGGAAAATTGAAATTTTTAAAAATCTGGGGTAGCAATTCTTGTATCTGACAAAATAGACTTTAAAGCCAAAAGTATACTAAGAGACAAAGAAGGACACTACAAAATGATAAAGGTAATAATCCAATAAGAGGATATAAAGCTAGTAGACATTCATGCACCCAACACAGGAGCACCTAAATATGCAATACAAATCTTAATGGACAGAGGGGAGAACTGACAGAAATACAGTAATACTAGGAGATTTTAACACCTATTGACTTTAATGAATAGATCTTTCATACAGAAAATCAACAAGGAGACAATGACCTTAAATGACACACAAGATTAAACGGATTTAATTGATATCTTTAGAGCATTTTACTCCAAAACAGAAAAATATACATTCTTTTCAAATGCACATGGACCATCTTCTAGGATAAACCATATGTTAGGACACAAAAAAATCTCAATACATTAAAAAAAAATAAAATCATAGCAAGCATCTTCTCTCCCTATAATGCTATGAAACTACAAATCAATCACAAGAAGAACACTGAAAAAATACACAAAGACATGGAAGATACATAACACGTTATTAAACAATGAATGGGTTAACAATGAGATGAAGAAAGAAATCAAAATAGACCTTGAAACAAATAAAAATGAGAACAATACGACCCAAATCTGTGGGACACAGGGAAAACATTTCTCAGAGGGAATTCATAGCCTTACAGTCCTATCTCAAAAAACAGAAAAAGCTCAAATGAACAACCTAACTTTACACTTAAAAGAACTTGAAAAAGAACAATAAACAAAGCACAAAGTGAGTGAGAAGGAAGGAAATAATAAATAATAATAAAAACACCCATATAAATGATCAATGAATTCAAGAGCTTGTACTTTTAAATGATAAACAAGATTGATGTATCTTTAACCAGACTAATCAAGAAAAGAAAGGGAAAAGACCCCAATAAGTAAAATCAGAAATGAAAGAGGAGAAATAACAATGACATCAAAGAAATACAAAGGATTGTTAGAAAATATTACAAATATATGCTAACAAATTGGACAACCTGGATGAAATGGATAAATTCCTAGAAACACAATCTTACAAAAATAAAACAGGAAGAATCAGAGAATCTGAATAGATAGATTACACCTAATGAAATTGAAGCAGTAATCAAAAACCTTCCAACAAACAAGAGCCCTGGACTGGATGGCTTCACAGGTGAATTTTACCAAACATTATGAGACCTAACAGCTCTCCTCAAACTATTTCATAAAACTCAAGAGGATGGAAGGCTCCCAAACTCATTATAGGAGGCCAGCATAATCCTAATTCTAAAACCAGATAGAAACACCACAAAAAAAGAAAATTATAAACCAATATCCCTGATGAACATAGATGCTAAAATCCTCAACAAAATATTAGCAAACTAAATACAGCAGTTTGTCAAGATCATACACCATGATCAAGTGGGATTCCTTCCAGAAATGCAATGTGGGTGCAACATTCACAAATCAATAAATATGGTACACCACTTAAACAAAATGAAGGATAAAAACCACATATCAATAGATGCAGAAAATGCATTTGATAAAATTGGGACCCATTTATGGTAAAAATTCTCAGCAAAGTGGGAATAGAGGGAACATACCTCAACCTAATATAGGTTGTGTTTAACAAACCCACTGCACCATCATACTCAATGGGCAGAAACTTAGATGTTCCTCTTAACTTCAGGAACAAGACAGGGATTACTATGCAAGTCCTAACCACAGCAATCAGACAAGAAGAAGAAATAAAAGGTATCTACATTAGAAAGAAAGTAGTAAAACTGTCACTATTTGGAGATAACATGATACTATACATAAAGAACCTTAAAAATTCCACCAAGAAACCACTAGAACTGATAAGTGTATTCAGTAAAGTAGCAGGATACAAAATTAATATGCAGAAATCAATTACACCTTATGCCAATAATGAACTACCAGAAAGGCAAATTAAGTAAACAATCCCATTCACAATTGCTTCAAAAAGAATAAAATGCCTAGGAATAAATTTAACCAAGAGTGTAAAAGACCTGTACTAGGAAAATTATAAAACACTGAACAAAGAAACTGAAAAAGGTAAAGATAAGTGGAAACAGTTTACATGTTCATGGATAGGAAGAATGACATCATTAAAATGTCTGTGCTACCCAAAGCAATCTATAGATTCAATATAATTCCTATCAAGATTCCAATGATGTATTTCACAGAACTAAAATTTCAAAAATTTATGTGAAACCACAAATGACCTTGAATAGCAACAGTATTCTTAAGAAAGAAGAACAAAGTTGGAAGAATCATGCTACCTAATATTAAACTATATTAAAAAGCCATAGTAATCAAAACAGAATGGTGCTGACATAAAAACACACATAAATCAATGGAACAGAACTGAGAGTCCTGAAATAAACCAACATCTCTATACTCAATATTCGACAGAGGAAGCAAGCACATACAATGTGCTAAAGATAGTTTGTTCAATAAATGGTGTTGGGAAAATTGGACAGATATGTGCAGAAAACTGAAACTAGACAACCTTTATGCCACACACAAGAATAAATTCAAATTGGATTAAAAACTTAAATGCTATATTCAAAACCATAAAAATCTTAAAGGAAACATAGTAAAATCTTGGACATTGCTCATAGCAATATTTTTTCTGATATATTGCCTCACAAGTGAAACAAAAGAAAAAATAAACAAATGGGACTACATCAAACTAAAAAGTTTGTGCACAGCAAAGGAAACCATCAAAATAAAAAGACAATCCACTGAATAGAACACATTCACCAATACATCTGATAAGGGGTTAATATTCAAAATTTATAAAGAACTTAATACCAAAATAACAAACAACCCAATTAAAAAATGGGCAAAGGAGCTGAATAGACACTTCTCCAAAGAGGACATACAGATGGCCATTAGATATGTGAAAAGTACACAACTAATCATCAGAAAAATGCAAATAAACCTACAATGAGCCCTGGCTGGTGTGGCTCAGTGGATTGAGTGCTGGTCTGCAAACCAAAGGGTCACTGGTTCAATTCCAAGTCAGGGCACATGCCAGGGTTGCAGGCCAGGTCCCCAGAAGGGGCTCTGGCGAGGCAACCACACACTGATGTTTCTCTCCCTCTCTTTCTCCTTCCATTCCCCTCTCTCTAAAAATAAATAAAATCTTTAAAAGAAAAAACCACAATGAGATATCACCTCACAAGTGTCAGAATGGCTATCATCAAAAAATCAACAAACAACAAGTGCTGGTGAGGTTTTGGAGAAAGGGGAACCCTTTTCCACTACTGTTGGAAATGTAGACTGGTGTAGCCACTGGAGAAAACAGTATGAAGTTACCTCAAAATATTAAAAATGGACGCTGTGGTTCCACTTCCAGAATGTATCCGAAGAAACCTGAAACACTAAAAGAATTTAAACTCCCCTATGTTTATTGCAGCATTATTTATGATAACCAAGATTTGGAAGTAGCCCAAGTGTCCAGCAGTGGATGAGTGGATAAAACAACTATAGGACATTTACACAATGGAATACTACTTGATCATAAAAAAGAAAATTATACCCTTTGCTACAGTATGGATGGACCTAGAGAACATTATGCTAAGTGAAATAAGCCAGTCAGAGAAAGACAAATACCACATGATTTCACTCATATGTGAAATTTAATGAACAAATTGAACTAACAAGTAAAATAGAGACAGATACATAGATGGAGTTCAGGCTGACAGCTCTCCAGGGAGTAGGTGTTGGGTTATGGAGGGAGGGAGCCAAAATAACAAAGACTCATGGGCATGGGCAACAGTATGGTGATTGTAGGGCAGAGGAGGGCAGTGGATGGAGGTGAAAGAGTATATAAGGGGATAAATGGTAATGGGAAAAAATATAATAAAAATTATTTTAAAAGAGACATTCATTATAGTAGTAAAGTACATTCACTATGACTTTGCATGTGCTAAATACACGTGCATTACTTTATTTAATATTCACAACAATACTATGGAATAGATCCTTATTTTACACATGACAACATGATTTTAAGCAGGTTGCATAACTTGGCCAAGGTCATGAAACTAGTGAGCTAGTGGCAGAGCCAATATTTAGACCCCTCTCTGCCTGACTCAAAAGTGGGTTCCAGACCACTCTACAACATAGTCTTGATGTTTCTGTTCTTCTGTCTGTTTTGAGTAGGGCTAGCAATCTAAGCCTTGTGGGCCAAATCTAGCCTGTTGCCTGTTTTTGTACAGCTCATAAGCTAAAAAATTTTTTTGAAAAAAATTAAAAATACGTCATGACAGTTGCAAATTATATGAAATTTAAATTTCAGTGTCCATAGATAAAGCTTTGTTGCAACATAGTCACACTCACTCATTTGCATAGCGCCTATGGCCCTGTTCTACTACGGTGGCAAAGTTGACTAGCTGCAACAGAGATCATTTGGCCCACGAAGCCTTAAATATTTAGTATCTGGCCCTTTACAGTAGAAATTTGGCAAGCCCTAATTTAGAGAATGAACTTGTTTCTACCATTTATGAAATGCTACGCTTGTGAAACACGTTAATTTTTTTAGTGTTAGAGAATGTACCCCACTGTGGAAGAGAGTTTGTTTAGTCAGTTAAAGATGAATTATTCATGTATTTTTGTGCAACAGTGAAAATGCAATACACAATGGAAGTGAAGAACGGACTTAAAATAATGGCAATAACCTTTAACTGTTGTCTCACTTTCTCCCCCACTCTCCCAATAAGGATTATACACCATTCAAATAAGCTGTGTATTTTAAGAAATTTAGAGCTATTGTTATTTTGAAGTTACAAAAGCATTTATCTTCAATAGCTCTTTTTGAAAATTTTGTGTTCCCAAATATCTAGCTTTGCAACTACATTGCACACTGATAATATAGGCCCAAGCAAATTTACTTCTGTTGAATGGTGAATAATCACGATAACAGTAATCAAGGGACAGAATTCCGTAAATGAACAAGTCACTTAATTTCCAGCAGAGAATAAAAAATAATTATTTTTGCTCTAAAACATCAATCTCCCAGTAGAAAACTTTGTAATTGTCTAGTGTGGAATGAAATAAGAATACAGAAAGCAAGATAAGAACTACATATGAAAGGGGGGTGTTCAGTCTCTGTGTCGAGTAAAGAAAGGTTCTCTTAGCCACAGTTTTTACCTGTGAATCTAGAAGCAGCTGGCATTGTGAAGCTCAGTGTGTTTGTGTACTGCTGTGTTTGCTGCTGGCTCTCTCTTCCAATAAAAATCTATCTTATTTGCATTGAACTGAAACAGCTTGTTTTCATACATATCATCCTTAGCCCATAGACGGTTAGGAAATCCCACCCTGAGATGAAGGAAGCCCAGATCATGAGATTTAAGCCTAGCAGGAACAAATCTGATGTTCTTATCTCAATCTTTCTGATCCCAGCATCTATTTCTCATTTGGTTTTGAACTAAATGGAAAAGTAAAGATTTATTACTTGATGGCCCCTAAAATTCCCTGAAACCCTAACAATAGAAGGCCAATTCATTCAGAAGGGCCACTGCCAGTGGTAAGGTGAGTGGAGGACACACCGAGGGACTGTTTTCAGTGCTCCCTTTGGCACCAGGAATACAAGCACTGTGAGGGACGTTTGCTCCCCACATACCCTGGAGCAGGAAGCTGGAGACTGCCACTTATCCTAGAAGAGTGATAGGGTTGTGACAATAATTAAATATAAACATTAGAGTCAATGAACCGCCCTTACATTTATTCAACACATTTGCTAAGTACACGCCAGGTGCTCCTTGCATAGCACAAGGTGTTGGAGATGTGAAGGTAAGCATGACAAACATGTGATCTTGGCCTGGCATGGAAAGCTCCTTGCCCCCTGGGGACTGCATTTCATCTCTAGGGTGGAGACTGTTTTTCCTTCTCAAGCCTCATGTACCTGAGACCTGAAAGAGAAGAGGGTCCTCCTTACTCCCCAAATGCCATCTCCAGACCTTATCTCTCCCACCCACCCCTCCTCCCACCACCGCCAAAGTTCATGTCATCAAACTTTTCACCTGCTGTCTCTCTGTGGCTAATATCTACCTGGCTCGATCACTCCACTTCAGTGTCTAATGATTTTAACACCTGGTTCACTCGCTTCGGTTCCACTCTCTTCATTTCTTGGCAACTTTAACAGTCTCATGGATAATCATCTGAGACTGGGTGTGTTTCTAATTTTCTCTGTGCTATCTGTGTATTTTTCTCCTCTTTTGCCCTCTCTAGAATCATGAAGACTGTTTTTCTTTCCCCCAGCACACAGTAAAGAAGAAACTTAAACTCAGAGAAGCCTTTGCTACGAATATGAGATAGAAAGATTCTGCTCTTTGCTTGTCTCTGGGCAGCCCAGTAGTGCTGGAGGAAAATTCTCCACCTTGCTCAACACTCTCACTGTAAATCTATGATCATAAGTCTCAAAAGGATATTCACTATCGCCCAGGGTCTAATTTTACACTTCTGGTGTATTTGCTTTCCCAACACCAAAATGGCTATTTTATACCTTCTTTCCCATCAAATTCACTATGCCCAGCCCCTCTGCCCTCGCCTCACTTTCTCAGACAAGAGCTTTCTCATTCTTCCTTCACCAGAGTTACTACCTTACCTGTACATACCTTATCCCACTGCTCTGCTTGCCATCCCCTTCATGTGGGCTCTGGCTCTCACAGGGCATGCTGAGGGAAGAGTGGACATCCCACAGTCAGAGAGGTTACTGTCTATTATAGTTTATTTGTGCACAGCTGTGTGATTTCATAGATTACACATTCTTTTAAAAATATTTTAAATTTCTTTTTTAATCTTTATTGTATTTTTTCCATTACCATTAAGTCCCCTTATACTCCTCTTCCCCCAGCAATCACCACACTGTTGTCCATGTCCATGAGTCCCTTTTTCTCTTTTAAAAATATTTTTATTGTAGTAAAATATGCATAACATGAAGTTGACCATTTTAACCATTTTTAAATGCACCATTAAGTGGAATAAATGCACTCACATTGTTGTGCTATCATCATAACCATCCATCTTCAGAACTTTTCATCTTCCCCAACTATACACATTAAACAATAGCTCTCCATGTCCCCATCTCCCCATTCCCTGGAAACCACCTTTCTACTTTGTCTCTATGAATCTGACTACTCTAGGTACCTCATATATGCAGAATCATGCCCTGGTTATACTTTTGTAACTGATTTATTTCACTTAGCATAATGTCTTCATAATGCATAAGCATAATCCATATTCCAGTGGATAGGCATAATAGGTAAGACCTATGTATGTTTTAATATGTATCAGAATTTCATTCCTTTTTAAGGCTGAATAATATTCCATTGTATGTATATAGTACATTTGGTTTATCCACTCATCTATTAATAAATACTTGAGTTTTTCCACCTTTTGGCTATTGTAAATCATGCTGCAGTGTACATTGATGTACAAATATCTCTCTGAGTCCTTGCTCTCAGTTCCTTTGGGTGTATACCCAGAAGTGGAATTGTTGGATCATGTGGTAATTCTACCTTTAATTTTTTGAAGACCCACCATATTGGTTTCCACAGTCCCACCAGTGCACAAGGGTTCCAGTGTTTTCACATCCTGACAGATCCTTGTTGTTTTTTGTTTCGTTTCATTTGATTATAGCATCCCAGCAAATGTGAATGGGATTTGTGGTTTTGGTTTGCATTTTCCCAAGAACTAGTGGTGTTGAGCATTTTTCATGTGCTTGTTGCCAACTGTACATGTCCTTTCTCCTTTGAATGGTTTTGGCACCCTTTGGTCATGTAAAGGTTCATTTCTGCTCCCTCTGTTTTATTTCATTGGTCTATGTGACTGTCTTTATGCAAGTGCTATATATTTTTAAAGATTTTATTACTTTATTGTTGTTCATTTACAGTTGTCTGCATTTTCCCCCTACCACTCCCCGCCCACCTCAGCCAATCCCACCTTCCTCCCTTGCTCCCACCCTCCCCCTTGGTTATGTCCAGCAAGTACTATTTTTTTTAATAAAACATTCTTTTTTATAAATTTTTAAAAGATTTTATTTATTTATTTTTAGAGAGAGCAGAAGGGAAGGAGAAAGATAGGGAGAGAAACATCAATGTGTGGTTGCCTCTCATGCACCCCCTACTGAGGACCTGGCCCACAACCCAAGTATGTGCCTTGACTGGGAATCAAACCGACGACCCTTTGTTTCACAGGTCTGCACTCAATCCACTGAGCTACACCAGCTAGGGCATATTGTTTTAATTATTGCAACTTTGTAGTAAGTTTTGAAATCATAAGGTATGAGACCTCCAGCATTGTTTTTCAAAATTATTTTGGCTATTTGGAGTCCCTCGAGAT
>VMDR010032186.1:0-11789 GCA_007922815.1 Macrotus californicus
ATTCCATTGTGTAAATGTACCACAGTTTTTTGATCCATCTAGTTAATGATGGGCACTTAGGTTGTTTCCAGCACTTGGCTATTGTAAATTGTGCTGCTATGAACATTGGTGTGCATAGGTTTTTTTTGAATTGGTGTTCCAGGGTTCTCAGAGCATTCAATGAAATCTTGAGACTCAAAAAAGAATCTTAAATAGACAAGCAAGACTAAAACAATTTTTAAAAAGATGTATTTGTTTTTAGAGAGATGGGAAGGGAGGGAGAAAGAGGAGAGAAACATTGATTGGTTGCCTCTGCCTGCCCCCAACTAGGGACCCGGTTGGCAGCCCAGGCATGTGCCCTGACCAAGAATCGAACCAGTAACCTCTCAGTCTGTGGAGCGATACTCAACCCACCAAGCCACACCAGGCAGGGCAAGACTAAAGCAATTAATAGAAGCTCCCTTTTTTCCCAAGTGATTGGCACAGAAAACGTGGTCATACAAACACAAATGGAAAATGACAGAAAGAGGGACTCCTGCTTTAGGTTTATAAGCAACTTCTTGCTGCCCTGCATCTATCATAGTGCTTTGCTAGATTACTATGTATAGAACATATAGTATGCATACATAAATAAATAACTGAATGCCTGTAAAATAATTTCCTTGAACTATAGGTTCCTTTCATTGGAAGATTTCCAGCAAAGTGTAACATGACATATTCAGATATGGAATGGACTTATTCATTGGAGAAAAGAGGCAATTACTTCTAAGATAGCTTACATTTCAACATTTCATTTATTTCTTTTGATTTTTTGAGGGCAGGAGATGCCTTTTAAATGGCTTTTTCTTAATTACATATGCTTTGTAATCTACAAGTAGTCCATGGCAAAATGTTACTTGCCCAGAGTAGGGCAGGGGGTGGGGAGAGAAAAGAATAACGTGATTACAAAGGATGGCATGTTGGCCTGTCAAATGTCACACTTTTCTGTATGAAAAGAAATTTGACCTTGGACAGTTCTTATTTGCATTTAAATTAATAATAATCACTCAACACTTTTTCAATTAGTTGATGTTCTTTTAAGAAGATAATTTCTTCTCATTAGAATTTTAATTAAATTAATAAAATGTACATAGTTTTTAAGCTTCCAGATTCATTTTAGGTGAAGATTCCAGTTCTCCTAATATAGAAGCTATAGTTAATGAAAATTATTTTTACATTTTACTGATCAGAAATCTTCAGCCCTGGCTGGTATGGCTCAGTGGATTGAGTGCTGGCCTGTGAACCAAAGTATTTCAGGTTCGATTCCCAGTCAGGGCACATGCCTGGGTTGCTGGCCAGGTCCCTAGTTGGGGGCATGTGAGAGGCAACCACACATTGATGTTTCTGTCCCTCTCTTTCTCCCTCCTTCCCCACTCTCTAAAAATAAATAAATACAATATTAAAAGAAAAAGAAATCTTCCAGCAAAATGCTTCATTCAAGTATTAAACATTAAATACACTTGATCTCAAGACCCATATATACAATATCCATGTTGGTATCTCACAACCAAAAACTGAACCCCAGGTATAACCCCATCAAACCAGCTTCTCTTCTAAAGTTAGCTTGGTAAGTGACTTTTTCATATACTTTGTTGTTCTTTTCAGAAACTTGGGAGCCGTCCCTGACATTCTCGCTATATCGCTCGGTCACATCCAGTTCATTATCAAACCTTGCCAATTTTACTTCCCGAATGTGCAAAATGCATCCTGAATGTACTAACTTCTCTCAAACCCCATTGCTACTGCTTCAGGCCGCCGTGACCAAGTGCCTGAACTTAGACAAATAGCCTCCCAAATCGTTTCCCTTTTTCTCCTCATGTCTTTCTCCATTCCAGTACCTACACTTTCACCATTTGTTAAAAAAACCATTAAAGTCTTTTAATAGTTTTCCGTTGCTCTATACATAAAGTTTTATAAGACTTAGATAATATAAACCCTGCTTGTTTCTTCACCCTCATCTTTCACTAATCTTTCTCACTTGGCCCCATCCACACAGCCTTCTCTGTTCCTGAAATGTGCCAAGTTCCTTTGTTTTCACGACCCTTGCACAGTGTTTTTCTTGCATGTAAGACATTGCCTTCATCTCTCTCTCTCTTTCCATTTCACAGACACACGCGGACACGTGCGCATACTTCTTCCTACCCTAGCTAACCCCTACTCATCCTTCAAGTCTCAGATTAGATATCATTTTAATGTGTCAAAGAATTTTTCTCAGCACTTTTCCCTCTACTTTCTACCTCCCAGTTACTGATCTTGACTTTACTCTGTGTAAGTTTCACACACCAGCATTTTTTTTTCTGGTATTAACCTCTTTTCAAATTGCTCTCCGTGTGATGTCACTCACAAATTTTTATTAATTTTTCACTTGTGATATTATTTGATGTTTTTCTTTTTAATTCCATTTATACTACCATATTGCAGAGCACAGTGTCTTACTTTTAGTCTTCTGCAGAAGGCTCTTAAAACATCTTTCTATTGCGACTGCACAGAAACCTCATCCTTTAATATGATCTTTTCTCCTTTGTTTCCTTTTGATTCAAACTGGCCTCGTCCAGCACCCTGACGCACCTGCCACCTTCTCCCTTGCACATCCACTCCCTTAATCATTAATCCCTCAGGACAGCGAGGTTCTGGTCAGTATTAAATAATCTTTGGGTAAAAAAAGCCTCGGATCTCTTGACCACAGAGACAGTTTCAATCAACTAAAGGCCTCCGTTTTGTTTCAGCTCCAGAACCGGAGAAAGTGGCAAAACCAGAGGAAGCGATGCCATGGCTGACGTCAGGAGTAGATGCACTGATAAACCATCTCCTACCCTAGCGTGGACCAGTCAGTAGACACCACAACCCAGACTATGGCCTTAACTCACTTAGTCACCATGTTTAATGATCCCCTGCTATGAAACCCATCACCTAAGAGTCATTGGGGAGCCAGATCTTTGATTAGTAGCTCCCCTGTGACTCCAGGTGCAAGCCCCTTCCTCAATTAGTAAACTTTCACTTCCTTTGCTGTGAGCACCTGTTTGTGTCTTGTTTGGCTTTGATGTATGTGAGAAAACGGATCCCTTAAGTCTGGTAACACTACCCCCAATTTACATAGCCCTTTGATGCCAAATTAATCTTTGTAAAACAGATCTCTGTTCACATCACCCACAGCTCAAAAATTTTCATTTGCTCTTTGCCATTTTATAAAATAAATCTGAACACTCTACTTTGGAATTCATAGCCGTAGTCCCAATGTTTCTCTTCTGTGTCTTACATGAATTCTCGGTATTTACTGATTCCGGTCCTCATGTTCTCACCACACAGTTTTGTTCCTTCCTTTTTTATTTCTTAGAATTTCTTCAGTTTAGACTTGTTTTTCTATTCCAGTATGCATTTCTGACCACTCTTGTTGACAACAATTTCTTGTTTTTCTGAAATTTGTTCTCATCTATACTCTAGGATGATCACTTGATACTAAATAATGTTTTCTATCATTAATTTGTATCTTTTGTGTGGGAGCTGAACCCCCAACTAAATCATTTGAGAATTTTGTTATAATCTCAACATCTAGGATAATACCTAGTAACCTAATTGTTTTTTAGAACTTACTGTGGTACCAGCACTTAGAATACTATTTAGTACATAATACAGCTCAATAAATATTTATTTATTTATTTGTAAGATTTACGTATTTATTTTTAGAGAGCAGGGAAGGGAGGGAGAAAGAGAGGGAGAGAAGTATCAGTGCATCAGAGATACATCAATCGGTTGCCTCTCGCACACCCCAACCAGGGACCTGGCCCACAACCCAGGCATGTGCTCTGACCAGAAATCGAACCAGTGACCCTTTGGTTCACAGGCTGGCACTCAATCCACTGAGCCACACCAGCCAGGGCATTAATATTTAGTGTTAATAACAATGGATATTAGAAAGAGGAGGTGGGCAGAATGAATAGCACATTTTGAGGAATACAAATTATACAGAATATTGCTCATTATCCACTTATAATGCAAACTATTTTATTTGAAAACTCCTGAAATCTGAAAACAAGACAACCTAGGTTAAATAAGTTTCCCAAAGCTGAGTGTGCTCACTTCAAGCTCAATTTTGCTGCTTGATATACAAAATAATTTTTTTTCTTTTAAAAAATATTTTACTGTTTATGCTATTACAGTTGTCCCCTTTTTTCTTTTTGCCCCCCTCTACTCTCAGCTCATCCCCAACTTTCATAGTCAGTCCCCACACTGCTGTCCATGCCCATGGGTCCTTCATACATGTTTTTTGACTAGTCCCTTCACCTTCTTTCAATCAGTCCCCACCTCCTCTCTTCCTTCTTACAGTTGTCAGTCTGTTCCGTGGTTCTATGCTTCTGGTTCTCATTCTATGCATTCTATGCATTTTTGCTCATTAGTTTATTTTGTTCATTAGATTCCTCTTTTAGGTGAGATCATATAGTATTTGTCTTTCACCAACTGGCTTATTTCACTTGTCGTAATAATTTCCCATTCCATCCATGCTGTTGCAAAAGATAGAAATTCTTTTTTCTGCTGCATAGTATTCCATTGTGTTAATGTACCACAGTTTTTAATCCACTCATCTACTGGTTGGCACTTAGGCTATTTCCAACTTTTGGCTATTGTAAATAGCACTGCGATAAACTTAGGGGTGCATAAGTTCTTTTGAATTGGTGTTTTGGGTTAAGTTTTCTAAGTACTTGAATAGATACTGTCTCTTTATTTTGGTTGCTTTCCTGTGTTTGTTTTTATGTATGAGGTAGAGCTGGTACGTTTCCCAGGTTTGGTGGGGTTGTCCAGTGCTGCAGACTCTCTGGTTACCTAAACTGGACACTCCAGGTGTGCCCATGTGACCTGTGTGCATTATTCTGTTGTAGATGAGCCTTGCTTGCCATTGGTATGCCACTGGGAGGGATTTACCCCCAGGCTGATCAGCTGTGAGGACTGGCTGCAACTACATCATGGGAACTGCTATGTAGGGGCTGACCCCACAGAGCAGGACTCACTTAATTTGGGCTTTGGTGCCCACTAAGTTTACCCCTTGAGTGTGGCACTTGGGGAGGTTGGTGGATTGTAATCCCATGTGATCTGAAGCTTTCCACTTGCTCTGGGGCCTCCCAGGGGGTGCAAGGTCAGCCACTGCCTGTGTCCTGCCTGGACCACCCAGTATAAGCTACAGAGCAATCTGCAGATGGTTGCTTCTTTAGTTGTGCTGGGCTTGGAGGTGCCCAGGAGAGGCCAAGCTGCAAACTGAGCCTGGCTGCCACTGGTGCTAGGCATGGGCCCACTTAGCAAAAAGTGTGGGGTACACACTGACCAAATGCTGATTGTATAAGAGAATTTAGTAGAGTCCAAAGCATGAGCCAAGAGAGGCCGTTTATATGGAAAAGCCACTGGGAATGGCTTGAGTGCCGAAAGTTGGGTGGGGTAGAATCTCTGGGAATAACAAGGGTGAGGAAAACAGTGTGAGCTAGTCTGATAAAAAAGTTAGACATGGCACTTGTCTGCTGGCTCTATGCGGGGAGGGATCAACAAAGGAACATGGCCTCTGCTAGCTCTTCTGTCTGGGAGAAAGCTACCCCTTTAGCCCTCATCCTAAAGCCAGACAATTCAGTTCCTCCTCATATATCAGTGATGCTTTTTGAGCACCTACACCAGTGCTGGAGCTCAGAGTGAGTGAATCCAAGTAAGTCCATGCATGGGCCCTTAAAGAGGAACTGCTTGGGGCTCCAGAAGCCCTCTGTCTCCCTCAGCCTCAATCCTTGCTGGTATTTACAGACAGAAGTTATGGGTTCTTCTCTTCCTGGCACTGGATCCTGGGGTTCTAATATAAGGCTGGGACCCAGCACTCTTCAGGGGGGACCTGTGCAGCCAAGACATCCTTCCAGATTTTTATCTGCCACACAAAATATGCCACGTGTGGGTGTGGGACCAGCCCATCTGTGTCTCTGCCCTCCTACCAGTCTCCATGTGGCTGCTTCCTCATATCATTAGTTACAAGACTTATGTTCAGCTAGATTTCAGGTGTTTTGAATGATGGTTATTCTATAATTTAATTGTAATTCTGATGTGATCATGGGAGGTTATGGGTACCATGTTCACCTATGCTATGCTGCCATCTTGACCAGAATGCCCAATACATATTTACATGTATTTATTTGTTTATTTATTTATTTATTTATAGATTTTATTTCTTTTCAGAGAGAGTGGAAGGGAGTGAGAAAGAAAATGAGAGAAACATTGATGTGAGAAAGAAACATAATCAGTTGTCCCTCATAGGCACTCCAACTGGGGACCACACCGGCAACCCAGGTGTGTTCTCTGACAGGGAATCAAACCAGTAACCTTTTGCTTGGTGGGACGATGCCCAACCACCTGAGCCACCGCAGTGGGGGCTTTACATGTATTTCGGATATTTCAGTGTCGGTCTGAAACATACTGTTGGCTTGAACATTAATCTATGCACTCTGTAAAAAACTTGGTCATACTTTAAGATTGCTTTCTCAAGGTCCTTTTATTTAAGTTTTGTTTTAATTCATTTTGGTTTTGGTTACACTTCCTCGAGAGCCCTCCTAGACCTTTGCTACAGGGCGCACTCAGTAATAGAAAATTGGATTATGAAAAACAGGCAAGTAAGTTATTTTTGTTTCTGTTTAGTTTTACTGAAAGTATGAGCTTGGGGGCTTCCAAGACACTCAAATTATTATGTTGGCTGCTTTTCCACAAACATAAAGTACCTAAAACAGACAGCCATAAAAGTATTCACATTGTCTTGCTATGTCTCCATCTTTATCGGTAGTGACCAATGTTACCTGTGGTGACAAATTTACATTTCATATCAGTAGCCTAGTTTTTTATGCTATGGTCATGTTCAAGGATTTAGCTACATAGGGCAACATGGGGGAGTAAGGTACATGGACCAGTGATAGTTCCCTCCTCAAATTCAGCTCGCTCTCTTTTTTAAAATGACCTGTCAACCTTTCAATCACTTTTCACCTTGGAACAGGCAATGGTGCCATAACATCATTGTGTTTACATAGTCATATCATTGTGTATTTTATGTGTGGTCATATGAAGTTGATAAATCATCACTTCCTAAAAGCTGGGATAGTGACAAAGTGAGGAGACCTTGGAAAAGTCTGAGCTTTCCTTGGTAGAGAAATTAAGTCCTCCATGGCCTGTTGCCTCCAAGTATAAGAGTGCTAGAAGGCATACAAATTGTATGATTTAACTTTTTGCCACAAAAACACACTGCGAGGTGATTAAAATCTTGTTATTTTAGATTGATTTTAAGAACTTCAGATAGGACTGAAAAAATACATTGTGTTTCTAGTGGCCTAGTCGATATTGCTAGTCTGAAGGGTTGAATGCATTGAATGCCCATTTAAAAGGACCTAATGACCCTAGAAAGATGGATTGCTGTTTCTGGTTGAAATTACATTTTAATAGAATTCCAACAAAAACAATATGCATTTTAATCAGTTTCATGAAATGGCAACAGTTTCCAAATACAAAAAAAAAAAAAAGAAATAGCAAGAGTGATGGCGTTTGAATCAGCATACGTTAACTTGACAGTTCTGAAATATTATGACAACCAACAGAAGGCATTAGTGAGATCCTGGCGTTACCTTTGTAGTGATAAAGAAGGAGGCTTCAGGATTTTTAGTCCGGGTCTCGAAAACATGGGATATACACTATTAAAGAACGTTATCCCAACTCTGAGGGGGTAGTGTAGCAAACAACTTAGGGATTAGACAATGTAGTGGGAAGAGAGGAACTGCATGTATCTTATGGAACATGAGTCTGTGGTCTGTGAGTGATGCTTTAGATGCTCTGTTTCTCCTGCTACATCCCCATTGTTTCTGTGAATGTCTAGATTAGGAGTTGGCAAACATTTTCTACGAAGGGACAGAGAATAAGTATTTTAGGCTTTCCAGGCCATACAGTGTCTGTTACAATTACTCAATTCTGCAAACGTAGCCATAGACAGCACATAAAAATGGGTATGACTATATTTCAATACAACTGTACTTACAAAATTAGGTGAACAGTTGGATTTGGCTCACAGATTGTTGTTCGCTCTTTGTCAGATTCTTATTTACCAAGGTAGATCTTGACTGGACCATGACATTCATCTCCTTCCTATCTCTGAAAAGGCCTTTATATCTTTATTCATTTATTCAAGAAATTTTACAGAACATCTAATAAATACCAGACACCCTATTATACATGGAAGATACAGTAGTGAAAAAGATAGACAATTTTCTTTCCTCTAGCAGTTTTTGTTTAAGAAACAGACGATATAAAAACAAAGAAGAAAGTAATTAAGATATTGAAAACTCATTTTAAGTATTATAAAAAAAATAATTACTCAACTGTAAAAGAGGGTAATTGGAGGAAGAAGCTCAAATTAAAATAGAAAGGTCAAGGAGTGCTTTCAGAAGAAAGTGACATTTAAGTCAAAACCTGAATGATAGAAGAAACTGGCCGTATCAGGACTCAGGGGAAAAACCATTACAGGAAAAGAAAAGAAAAGAAAAAGTATAAAGGCTGTCAATCTGAGGTGGAAAGATTCTTGGTATGTTCTGAGGACAGAACAGAAAACTATGTGCCTAGGATATGGGGACACCAGGGACAAAGAAGGATGGAAATGGAGACGGTGTCCAGATCAAATAGGGCCTCACAGGTCATGGTAATGTGTGTGGAATGTTTTCTAACTACAAGGGGAAGCTCCTAAAAATGTTTATCAGAGAGGTAATAGGATCTTATGTATATTTAAAAACATCCTAGCTGCTAGATAACAAATGGAAGGGAAGAAGCAAGAGTAGAAGTGAGAAGATTAGTAGAAGTTTCTGCAATGGCTCAGATGAGAGATTCCGAGAGTGACTGTAGAGTAGAAATAAGACTGGATTTTGAATGCATTTGGAAATATAACAGCAGGAATTGCTAATGTATTACAGATAGCAGTTAGAGGAAGGGAGGAGTCAAAGATGACTGCTCGAGTTTTGAACTGAGCGTCTAAGGGACTGGTGGGGACAAGTACCGAGACCAGGAGGTGCAGGAGAGCAATGGATGGCGGGAGGCAGAGCAAATCAAGAGTTCACTTTAAATAAGTCTGGTTTAGAATGTCAAGGAGAATTTAAGAAAAAAATATAAAGTAGAAAATTAATTTGTTTTTAGTTCAAGGTAGAGTTCTGGAATAAAATTGTAATTTTCAGTGGTATCAGCATGTAGATGGTATTTGAATCTTTGGGACAGGCATCTTCTTTTGGCCAAAATGCAATAAAGGCCTGGTTTTACCCATATACCTTAAAATAATAAAAATAGGACAAAATCTAAGAAACAATGGTTTTTAGAAATTGAACAACCAGCATCTGAAAGAAAAATACAAATGAGGTGAATTCTATTATTGATCCAACGTATGCCTTAAGAGAATTCCTAGGATGCAGTTAGGGAGGGAAGACCTAAACATGCTTTCCCTGAGTTAAAGAAACAGAATTGAGAATGCAGAGAAAAAATTATAGGGCAGCACATAGGACAGAAGAGATGTGGATAGAAAGACAGAGCTTTAGAAGTTGGAAAAGGACGCCCCTCAAGTCTTCAGCTGAGTGCCGACCAGCACTTGATGTGAGGAAACTATGTGACACTGGGGAGAGAGGCACCTTCTTTGTCACTCCTTCTTTCCAGGAGGGAGGCCTTATGGTGGAGGAACCTGGCAGATATAATCTTCACCAAGTGATTGAAGTTAACATCATCAGTAACAAGAAACTTCTCCTTCATGATATTTTTTCCAAAAATCTATAATGCCAGTGTAATCATAAGAAAATATTAGACAAACCGAAAGTGAAAGACATTTCACAAAGTTCATAACCAGTGTTCTTCAGCAGTGTCAAAGGCATGGAAACAAGGAAGGGCTGAGAAAAGGTCACAGATGGAGGGGACTTGGAGGGGACTAGAGACATAACTAAATCCAGTGTGATTTCCTAAAGCAAACAAAAAAGTGGACATTGGTGGAGAAGCTGGGCGAATGTAAAATAAGTTTGTGGTTTAGTTACTAATACTATAGTGATGCTAAATTATCACTTTTAATGATTATGCTTCAGTTGTGTGAGCTATTAATGATAAGGAGGAGTTGAATGAATGGTATGAGAGAACTCTTATCCCTGCAATTTTTTTAAAGTCAAAAGTTATTTCACCATAATTTAAAAAATATTTTTTTTACTTATTTTTAGAGAGTAAGGAAGGTAGGGAAAAAGAAAGAGAGAAATATCGATGTGCAAGAGATACATTGATCAGCTGCTTCTTCCACACCCCTAACTGAGGATCTGGTCTGCAGCCCAGGCATGTGCCCTGACTGGGAATCTCACCAGGGACCTTTCAGTTTGCAGGCTGGCACTCAATCCACTGAGTTACATCAGCCAGGGCACCACCATAATTTTCTTAAAAGCAATATTAAGACTTTGGAAACAATAAAGCAGAGCAGACACATCACTGGTGAAATCCTCTCTAATCAACCACATACACACAAGATACAATGGTATTCATTCAGTCCTTTAATAAAAATACATTGGGGATATATATGGGCCAAGAACTATGTAATGACTAGGTATATAGAAGCAAATAAAAGATACATATTCTTTTAGTCACCAAAAAGGGATTATGAGTATTATATCCATGGGTAGAGACTGGAAAGTTTGAATTTGTAATGATGAAACTGGATTGGAGGCTCAGCTGTCTTTAAGTCATCTTCAAAGTCTGATTATTTTCAAGGTTGGTATGTATTTGGAAAACCAAGATTTCCTAGAGAAATAACAAAACTGTGTAACTACAATTCTTTTAATCTCCAATGTCTGTGCAAGAATCCTTTTTCCTGGTCTTTGATGATCACGTGTGTTGTAAGCTTTTTCATTGCCTGTTTCCAGTTTGATAGGAGTCAGTAGAATAGGTACTATGTCAGGCTTGCTAAGGTTTCCCAGGTGAATGCTGAATATTGTTTTACGTCCCCCTAAAGAAAATAATTTGCTCTTATTCTATTATTAAGACTTTTTGATATAAGAGGGGATAGGATTTTTTGTTTTTTTAACTGAATATTTTATTTTTTATTCTTGTTTATTTATTACAGTTGTCCCAATTTTTCGCCCTTTGGCCTCTTCCATCCAGTGACCCCCCTACTCCCACAGTCCATCCCCACACCATTGTCCATGTCCATGGGTCACTCAGATATGTTCTTTGACTAATTCCTTCCCCTTCTTTTCACCATTTCCCCCATCTCCCTTTCCTCTGGCAGCTGTCGGTCTGTTTTTCCCTGTTTCCATATCTCTGGTTCTGTTTTGCTCATTAGTTTATTTTGTTCATTAGATATCTCTTATAGGTAAGGTCATATGGTATTTGTCTTTCACTGACTGGCTTATTTCACTTAGCATAATAGTCTCCAGTTCCATTCATGCTGAATATTGTTGATAAATTAATCGGTATTAATGTGAAATCAATATCTTTGTGTATTCTCTACACTTCCAATATTCCTATTTTGTGTGTCCTATTAAGGAATAAATTCAATAGAGGTGCTTTCCATCTTTTCTCCTTTTTGAATGATAATATTTAGAGGGATTATTAAATATATTAAAATAAATAGACTGAATTTCGAAAGAGTGAAGAAAGGTATTTATAAGATTTGTATTCATGTGGAGTCCTCCTGGGATTTTTTGCTGGCAGCACAGCCTGTAAATATTTAATATTTTCCTGAAATTATGCTCAGAGGCACAATCTATTAACTC
>VMDR010032187.1:0-11791 GCA_007922815.1 Macrotus californicus
AAAATATCCAAATCAATAAAGTTATTGGAGAAAATGAAAAATGTGTCTTATTTTACAGAAAATAACTAAATGGACTTTTTGCCAACCATATATCTATATCTATCTATATCTATATTTATATCTATATCATCTATCTATAGCTATAGCTATCTATATCTATATCTACATGTGTATGACAGATACATATCTTGGTATAGAGATATCTACATACATATGTAGATATAGATAAATATTTGTAATGTATATTTGAATTAGTGTACATATCTATATGTGAGATAGAGGAATTTTACATGAGTTTAACATCCTCACAGTATATAGAAAATGCTGCATGGTGCAACATCTTCTGTGCTAAAAGGGAGGTGCTCAGGCTACCATGACAAAATGCCATAGACTAGGTGGCTTAAACAACAGAAACTTATTTTCTTAGAGTTCTGGAGGTTGGGAATCCAAAATCAAGGTTCAGGCAGGGTTGGTTCCTTTGAACTCTCTTTCCTTGACTTGTAGGTGGCTATCCTTTTGTTGTTTTTTTACTTGGTCCTTTTTGTGTTTGTCTGCATTCCAGGTGTCTTTTTGTCCTAATTTCCTTTACAAGAGCACCAATCAGATTGGATTAAGGCCCACCTTAGGGACCTAAAATGACGTATCTCCAAATGCAGCCACATTCAGAGATTCTGGTGGGGTCAGGATTTCAAAATATGAAGCGGGGAGAGGGATTACAATTCAGCCCATAATAAGAGGTTAATAAATTTCTCTAATTTACTCTTTAGAGCTACATGTATAAGACTAATTCCGAAATCTCTTTCAGTAACAGCTTTGTTTCTATAAACTTAGTGAGCCACTTAGCAAAAATACAGGAGAAATAGGAGCAGAAAACTTTCACAGCTCTGGAATTTAGGCCAGCCTCAAGATCTTCTGAGCCTTCACACAGACTCCCCCAAGCCCACTTTGTGTTCTCTGTGACCCTTGGGCTCTCTGTGATTAAGGCAGGGACCCCAAGAGTAGATGGAAAGAAGGGAATAAGAAAGTTCCAGTGTTCCAGAGCTGGTGAAATACACCAACAGTATTGCAAGCAAGAACAGCACCTCCGAACATGCCGAGACACTGGGCACTAAGACAAATTCATGCTTGGACCAAGAACAACAACATTTGTGTCTGAAGCGACCCAAGGACAACAACATATTCATCTGCATTGTTGGACACAAAATTGAGGTGCCAGACACTACCCACAGTGACTACAATGAGGACTTTGGAAGAGAGACCCATAGGAGGTAGGTAGGTGTCCTGGAGCTCAACCCTGGTGAGGAAATGAATATAAATAGGGAACTGAAGCAGAAAACTAATCATATGAATAAAATATACCAACAGTGAGCTTAGAAAGGGAGGCTAGATGTTATCAGTCATTTAGTAGTCAATGCAAAAGACTTTCTAGTTCTGCCCATTAGTAGGGGCTGAGATTTTGAGTGCACGGTCAGGCTTGAGCAAGGACAGAGTGAGGCTGGGCTGGGCAAAGTCAGAAGGGGCAGGTCTTTTGTACTAAGCACCTTTGGGGCAAGCAAGGACTGATAAGAACAGGGCACAGGGACCCTGAGATTTGGTTGGTGTTTGACCTTGCTGTTTCCCTATATCCCTCTGGGTTTGTCCCTCAACTTTGTGAAGAGTATGTTC
Organism: Macrotus californicus; assembly: GCA_007922815.1. Taxonomy (NCBI): domain Eukaryota; kingdom Metazoa; phylum Chordata; class Mammalia; order Chiroptera; family Phyllostomidae; genus Macrotus; species Macrotus californicus. Next base: position 1,666 of record VMDR010032187.1, read on the forward strand.
AAATTTCTCTTAATTCAATCTGTCCTTGACCACAGGTTCCAGAATGCATTCTGTTCTGGTGACTTCTGATTGTAAATTATAAACAGGATGAAATCTGGGCCAAGGAATTTACTCTGGAGAGCAAAGCTGCAAAGGCAGGAGGTGGGCTACCTGACCCAATAGGTCTGTTTTCATTTTTAACGTTTCTGACTCTGTGATTATGATCCTATGAATATGATTGCTGCCAAACATTTGGTGTGCCTGCTGGAAAATGTATGCCAGTGGCTCACCCCAATCATACCCGCCCCTCCTAGCACAGGCAGGTTCCTCTCTCATACCTAAATCATCTATCGCTCCCATCCTTCCTGCTGCTCGTTCTAGAGATGTGTCAGCCAGTGCACGCAACAAAGCCTGTTGCGTGTGCTAATGGCTCCTGCTGATTAATCAGGCTTGGGTTGTAGAGTGCTGTTAGAGTCTCCAAACAGAGGCTCTCGTTTGAATCTTCACTTCTTGCATGCCTTTTGGGCCTCTTGCAAAGATATTCCTTAATGTGGTTATAGATTATAAATCTTGACTTCAGTGATGGTAGAGAGGCACTCATCTACCATTAGGAACCTCCTCCCTGTCAAATGCAATCTCCTTGTCAGTAGCATAGTTTTATGCTGAACACAGGAATCCAAAAACAAGTCTTCCCCAGGAACACTGATAGGAAGGGAATTGAATCATTGACCCAGTTAGAGTCTGTTAGTGACAGCTCTTTAATCCGAGTGGGCACCTCACTTATCCAGAGGGGCTTTCTTACAGGGCGGGCCCTGAAGGGATGGGGCTCCGTCTGGCCTAGCACCAGGGCTCTTTTCCACCCTTCAGTGGATTTCCCCCCTTTGTGTGAATTTTCACTAACGCCTTGCTCTGCCTGGAGCCCCTGTCCCTGAAATGGCTTTGCCAAAGGTCACTTACTTTGCTCTTTGTATAGGATAAGTGGTTTGGCACCTCTTATCCTTGATGGAGGAGTTTGACTGATTTGAATAGGAGCTTTTCATTACCCTGCGTTAAACAGCTGCTCCCTCTAACCAGATGCTTCATCTGGTTCCCCTTCCAAGTGGGGGAAGGGAGGGGCTCTCTAGCTCACAGTTGACAGAAATGTTCTGAGAACCTAAGGACACATGAAAAGAACTTCCTGGTGGCTTGAGGTAAAAATCTCCTTCTTGAGTTAATGTTCAGATCATTAGAGGCATTTAAAAAAAAATAGGTGTGGGAACAGTTGACTGAGTCGGTGGCTCATTGGTTTGCTGAGATGGAGCTCTTGTGCCTCACTTTCAGATAGTAGAAAGGATGAGATGGGGCCAGGCCTCAACTGTCCCAAGCTGGGATGGCGCATGGAGCCCTGGTGCTGTGGGCTGTGGGTCCTAGTGAGGAGAGACGCTTCAGTGCAAGCTCCACTGCATGACACAGTTCCTGCAGCTGGAAGCTTACCTGCATGCCTTCCACTTATCTGAAACCCTGGCCCAAGCTACATGCTGCTGTGACCCAGTTGCCATGGAGAATGTGTATATTCTTGGCTTTCTTGCTGCTCTTACAGGCAGAATTACAGCAGAGAATGTCTTTGCTGCTAGGAAATATAAATATTACAGAGATATGTTCATTTTCTCACTCTGTGATGATTATTACCAAAGATATGCACAAAGATTTCATTATAGAGCATTGTCCTTTATAATGAGCCTTTGGTAGACTTGTACAGGGATGGATATGCCTGCCAGGAATGGCTTGGGTTAAGATCCAGCTATCTCCTGGATAGATATTAACTAGAACTACTTATACATTCAACTGAGTTTTGTAGAGCGCTTACCATGTGTAAAGCCCTGGGGATACAGACAAATAAGATACTTTTCTGCCTTCAAAGATCCTAATTCTAGTAAAGGAAGATATAGTTCAAACAAATAAATGTAAAAAATAAATAAATAACATGTGTTGCAATAGACTCCTGTACTAAATGCCACACTGCCTAAAAGGGGAAGTGGAAATACATGTATTCACGGGGGAATTTGTCAGGAAGACACCCTGGAAGAGTCAGGACTTGAACTGAGCCTCGAGAGTGGGGTGTTTGTTCACCAGAAAGGGGGAGGCATTCCCAAGCCATCTTTGGCACATCGGTTTCGCCCTTGTGGTGTACAGCTATGGATCCTCCACACTTTATGTCTGTTTTCCAGATGGGCAAAAGACAGAAGATGAAGGCAAAAGCCAAAGAGGCATATGGCAGCTCAGCCTGTTCTCTAGCTTTCCTGGAATTCCAATTCAGGGACACGACCTCCCCAGCTACGTGTAAAACAGCCCGGATTGCTCAGTATTTTCAGCAGAGCACATGAGTGTTCTGAGTAAAATGGAGGCTTGGTTAGCAAGACACAGTAATCAAAGAGCTACTGGGACGGCCCCCACAACCTTCTACTCGTGGCATTTATGCCCTTGTGTAATCTCTGCCCATCTGAATAGGGCTGAAGCCTGTGACCAGTAAAATACAGTGGCAGGGGTGGCGTATGCCTTTCAAGGCTGGGTTATATAAGGAGCTGCATCTTCCACCTTGATCTCTTCAGCAGCCCTTTGGAGAGACCCATGCACAGAGTAGCAACCAATTTCCAGTCATGTGAGTGAGCCACTGGGAAGCAGATCTTCCAGCCACAGACTTTTGGATGGCTGCAGCCACTGTTAATATTTGATGACAACCTTATGAAAGACCCCGAAGCCAGAAACACTCAACCAACACACTCAAATTCCTGATGCACAGAAATGATGAGAGACAATCAAATATTTTTTAAGCCACTGAGTTTGAGGTTCTGCAACAACAGATAGTCAAATAATGAGAACAGAAACACTAGCTAATGAGCAGGCAAGTGGAAGGGTTGGCCACACCCTCCAAACAGCCTCTCTACTCATACACACTGCCTTGCCCGTTAGGTAGATAAAGTGCTGTGCCTGCTATCAAAGCCGCCTCCCCCAGCTTATGTTTCTGGGCTATCTCCTCCTTTATGTCCTCAAGTAGGTTACCACTCTGCTGTGTGTCAGAGTCAAGGTCAGCATTGACAGATGTGTTAACAATTCCGCTGATCACTTTCTAGTTCCCATTTTACTTGAAATAGTTGACCATGACCTTCCTTTTGAATCACTCTTTTTTTTCTTTTGACTTTTGGGGCTCCCAAATTCTCATAGCTTCCTTCCTTGCTTCCCAGAAGCTCTTTTTCTGATCTATTGCTAAGCATTCTATTGGAGATCTAGGTCCTGAGACAGCTTTTCTTCTCTATTTATACCTTTAAATAAATAATCCTAAATAAAGACCAACAATATGATGCTGATTTCAAAATTCATAGAGGGAGTTTAGCTTTATGGTAAAATCATGAACCTGGGAACCAGACAACCTGGGTTTTAATTCTAGTTTCTCACTTGGTAACTGGGTGACCATAGACAAATTACTTATTCTCAATGTTCTCATTTCTATAGTTAAGATAATTATAGTATCTATTATCACTCTTAGGAGGCACTCACACGTGAGCTGCTCCTACCGCTACTATTACTACTAGTTTTACTACTGGGCATCTCTACGGGGTGTCTAGTAGATATCTTAAATTATTTATTTATGATGAAAACAGAATGCTTAATTTCCCGTGGACCCCAAACAGCTTCTCTCCTAGTTTGCCCTGTCTCGGTGAGCGGCACAACTATTCATCCAGTTAGCACACAGGAGAAACAAGAGTCTTCACCTTTCTTCATCTCAAACACCCAAACCAATAGGATGCCTTGGCATCCCCATCTCCTGATTACATCCTAAAGCGATTTGTCTCTCTATCATTCACACTGTCATCCTCATCCTAGCCCTCACATTCGTACCTGAACCACGACAAATGCTCCCTGCCCTGGTCTCCACAAGGGCATCCCTGCCTCAATAATACATCCTCAATTCAGCAGAATTACCATCTGAAAAAGATAAATCAGATCAAATCACCCACCTGTTTAAAATCCTAAAATGCTGTTTGAGAGCACTTAGCATAAAATCCAAATACCTCCCCTGTAGTTGTGCCTTAACCACCCATCTGGCCTCACCTCATAACCACAACCCCATCACACACACACACACACACACACACACACACACACACACACACACACACGCCTTTTATCTGCTCTGCTCTACTCTTACCAGCCTTCTCTCTGGTCTTTGCCTATTGCACTCATCCCTACACCAGGGCCCTTGCTGATCTGTTGTCTCAGCCTGCAGTGTTTGTCCCCTGCGTCTGCACGTGTTTGACACTTTCTTGGTATTCAGGGTCAACCTTCCTGTTTTTTTTTTTTTTAATCTGAAGTAGTACTCAGTCATTTTCTAATACGTCACCTGGTTTCATTTTCATCACTATATAATTTATTTTTATTTTCCTACTTTTCCCCATGACATTTTCTGTTTTATTTTGTTCCTAACTCCTCCTACTAGACTATATATTCCACAATAACATGGGTCTTATGTGTCTGATTGATGTATCCCTAGAACTTAAAACAGAGCTCAGAACAGAACACTTGCTCAATATAAGTTTATAAAATAAATAAATTCCAATAAGACAAATGCAGTAGTCTTGGAATGATTCCAGAATTCTAACTTGCTAGTAGGTTTGGGTAGTGGTTGTATTCAATAAGATGTAGAAGATAAATTAATTGGAGTAAAAGTAATAAGTCTAACTGCAGACATCTCGAGTTTGGGATACCTGTTATGACTGGTTCAGTGTGCTGTGAACCTGAAAGGCAGATTTCTGGGAGGGATATGTAGTGTTGAGATTCATCTGTATTTGCTATAAATGACATATTTCAGGGTAAAAATTTCCCCTAAAATTGTTCCCTGGAACAGGGAGAGTTGTTTTACCTTAGGGTCCTTATAGAGCATTCCATAATCCAAAGCACTCTCTTAATTACTTATTTAGAGCAGTGAGGTAATGTTTGGGCAGACACAACAATGTGAAACTACCTCAATCATTGCTACTCAGGGATACTTAAGAGGTTGTCAGATAGAATCGGTTTTAAAAAAAAGTTAAAGATTCTTAACACTGACTTAAATGTTTTTATTTTTGTGGCTGTGTCCTAACAATTGCAGGTGTTAGATCTTATGGTAAAGAAATTTTTAGAAATTGTTTCTGAAAACCAACATAGTAAATGGCAATCACAAATACACACAACTTTATGTAAAACAAAACAACCAACGTTTTATGCAAACAGGTACCAGTGGTTCAGGGTTTAACTTCTCATGGAATCATAAGATCGAAAAGGTTAAAGTGTTCTCTAGCTAAATAAAACACCAGAATGAGGATGCTGTGCTTTAGAAATCACATTATTTCTCCACATCACTGCCTCCAGAGACATCTAAGAGCCTGATACTGCGATCCATGGGAAGAGGTGAACTAGCCATGGTGGGATGTAACATTTCAAAATTAGTATATTGGTTTATTATATTATATATTTTAAATGTGTATGTTCACATAAATTAAATAATTAAATATGAGTATAACAACATTTAATTATTTCATCTACATTTCTAAAAAGATTCAAAACTCTGTTTTGATTTTCATTATTTGAAAATGTAGGCTTGCTTAGGGTCAGGGTTGGCTTTTCTTGTATTCTAATCTATACTGTAAGGTGGTAGATGAAACGTCAAGAGAATTTTGTAGGGGAAGAAAATAAAAGGGCTGAGGGCAGAGCCTGAGGAGTCACCAATGTTAAGAGGCAGGCAAAGGGAAAGGAGTCTATATACAGAACTTCAGAAAGTAAGAAAACCAAGAAGTAATGATGGTGAACCCAAGAGAAAAGACCATGTCAAAAATAAGGCTTAAATATAATGATGATGATGATGACACCTTTGATGGTAGATTGGTCGGGGATGTCCTGGACCTTTCCACAGAGAGACCAAGTGAAGGCATGGCTGAAAAGAATCCACTGAATTTATATAGTAGACTACTTAGGTCACCTTGGTCAAGGCAGTTTCAATGGGGATATAAGGTCAGAAGCTTGTTGCAAAGGTGTGACGAAGAGAAGCAAGGTGGGTATAGATAGAAAATACACTTTATGTTTAAAATTAGTTTGATTGTAGAGGGAAGGAGAGCATGGACTTTGGTGAGAGGAAGATTTACAGTTTAAGGAGTGGTTTTAAAGAGAGGAAAGCATTGGGCATCTGTACAGGTGAAGAAAGAGAGCCAGAACAAAGTGACCAGTTCAGATCCTGAATGAGCAGGGTGCAACCCACCCGAGAGAATGGGAGACTAGAATGAGAGGCCAGATGGGAAGATCAGCTTTGTCCAGATATAGAAAGGTCACCTGGCTCCTGGAATGTATTTACTCAACCTTGGCAAGCACCTTGAAGCCAAATACCTTCTTCTGAGGTCATCAGCACTCCTACCTTGAGAAGCAGATTGAACAATGAATGGAAGAGTCTGACCTTTGAGTTTAGAATCCTTAATTCCCATTTAGCTGCATAGACCATCATTAATAAGATTTGAGAGAGGCTGTGATCTCCACAATGTTTGAAGCACTTGGCTCCCTTTCCATCTGACCCAGAGCCCTTATCTCATAGCCTTGCCTGGGGGAGAGGGAGGAAAATGTTCATTTCCCCACTCAGTATTCTCTGATGGGCATACTCTCCGTGGATTTCCGGGCTCTGGTGTGCCAGCCTATTAAATGAGAGTGTTAAACTACATCTCTAAAGTCACTTCCAAACCAACCTTTTATATGTCTGTAAACACTTAACTCATATGAGGCCTTTAAATAATAAAACAAGGTGGAATATAATTAAGGGGCAAAATGAGTTGTACAGACAATTTGTGCTGTGAGCAAGTCTTTTTAAGTTGACTAATGTGGCATAGTTCTCAAGGAAAAGAAAACTTCAGCATTTTATTTATAGAATTACCCTGATCCAAGTTAGGTCACGGGAAAGCAGGGAGCAGAATTGAAAAAGTCCCAGAGCACGTCTCAGGTGATACAAATTCTTGATTTTCTTTGTGATCCCACTGAAGGAAGAGAAAAGGCAAAGCACCAAGGCTGTGGCTGAGATGAGCGTAGCTTCTGTCTGAGGCTCCATTTGTGCCTGCAGAACAGAGAGTCTTCAGGCCACTGGAGGGTTCTGTTATCAGCCCTCACTCAGCAGGCTGAGAAGTAATCTCCAACCACTAGCAACAATGGGTGCCGCACCTGCATCTCTGGCCAGGTAATGAGTAGTCTTTAAACCCCATCAACGTGATTTCCTTGTCCTTTAGTTTTACACTTCCTCAGTCTAGAAGAGTCTTATCTTTTCCTCTTTTTGTTGTTCTGTGGAGCCCTCTCTCCCTGCACAAAGGAAAAGAGATTAGGTGACCTTTTCTCCTTTCCTTCCTTTTTCAAATTTGAAACCATGGCATTATAATGAGCCTCTATAAAAATACACATATGTGCATGCCTAATTAAAATTACCTGCCTCAGTTACTTTTATTTAATATCTGGTCCAAAATTGCCAAATGTATATCTGCTGCATATTAATGACACAAACTCCAGGTACCAGCCCTGAGTGCTTTTGAGGGTTGTGATCTCTGCACAGGAAAGGGATTAGTCTCCATCTAGGCAAGCCCCAGGGGTCTTCTGTTCCCAGAATTTCCTATGCTGGTTTTGATACATGCTCAGAGACACCTACTACAAAAAGAAATCCCTGGCCAAAGCCAACTGTTTTCACATTGCTGATTCAGTTCAAAAAATTGATTGGTCCTTTCAGTTTTTTCCATTTAAAAGCCATTTCTTATTCTAACAGAAGTTAATCAGGCTTCATCAAAGTTTTATTTCTTATACAGAGTTTCTTGGGCTTCTCCCATGATATCTCCCCCTGCTATTGTATTCTATCTATGAAACATTCTGCATGAGTCTGAAAGGAAAGAAGGTCTAGATGGACAGGGACAATGACATATTGAGATAATCAGATGAGTGTGCATTGTTGGGTGGGGAGGGTGTCAAGTCAAGTTCCTCATTCACAAGAAAGGAAAAGACAGGAATGTGACACAATGACCAGAACATGTGAAATTAGTCTGCAATCAACCTCATATTTTTATTTTTAAAGACATCAGTAGGGCAGCTGTAACAAACCAGAAATTTTGTCTTATTAAAAAGTGTTTGGAAAAGTTCAAGATGAATTCCAAAAGGAGTCAAGCATAAAAATAAAATTTTAAATCATATGGGATATTTTTATAACCTTTTGTTTGGGGATAACTTCTTAAGCAAAGCTCAAAATGCAAGTTACAAAAAAAAAAAAGGTTGATAGATTTGGCAATTTTTTTTCCAATTACAGTTGACATTCAATATTATTTTACATTAGTTTCAGGTTTACAGTCTAGTGGTTAGAAAATTATATAATTTGCAAAGTGATTCACTCAATATTTCAAATACCCTCCTGGCACCATACATAGTTATTACAGTTTTATTGGCTATATTCCCTGTGCTGTATGTTACATTCCTGTGACTATTTTGTAACTACCAATCTGTACTTCTAAACCCTTCACCTCTTCACTCACTTTCCTAACCTCCTTCCCCTCTGGCAAATATCAGTCTCTCTATCAGTCTGTTTCAATTTTGCTTGTTCATTTATTTTGTTCTTAAGATTTCACACACAAGTGAAATTACATGATATTTGTCTTTCTCTGTCTGACTTATTTCACTTAGCAGAATATCCTCTAGGTCCATCCAAGCTGTCACAAATGGTAAGATTTCATTCTTCTGTATGACCAAGTAACATTGCGTTGCATACATGTACCACGGTTTTCCTAACCACTTGTCAGTTGATGGGCACTTGGGCTGCTTCCATAGCTTGGCTATTGTAAATGATGCTGCAGCAAACGTAGGGGGGTATGTGTATTTTTTCAAATTAGTGTTTTATGTTTCTTCACATATGTACCCAGAAGTGCAAATGCTAAGTTTATAAGGCATTTCATTTCTTCAATTTTTGACAAAATCCCATACTGTTTTTCATACTGCCCACACCAATCTACATTCCCACCAATAGTGCATGAGGGTTCCCTTTTCTCCACATCATCCCCAATACTTCTTGTTTGTTGATTTGTTGACGATAGCCATTCTGACAGGTATAAACTGATATCTTATTGTGACTTTAATTTGCATTTCTCTGATGATTACTGACCTTGAGCATCTTTTCACAAGTCTATTGGTCATCTGTATCTCCTCTTTGGAGAAGTGTCTATTCAGGTTATCTGCCCACTTTCTAAATTGGATTGTTTGGGGGATTTTTTGGAGCTGTTTTGTGTGAGTTCTTTATATATTTTGAATATTAACCCCTTATCAGATGTATCATTGGTGAATATTTTCTCCCATTCAATAGGTTGTTTTTTCATTTTGTTGATGGTTTCCTTTGCTGTGTAAAAACTTTTTAGTTTGATGTAGTCTCATTTGCTTATTTTTTATTTTGTTTTCTTTGCCCAAGGAGATATATCAGGAAAAGCATTGCTAAAACAAATGTCAGAGAAATGCCTGCTTTCTTCTAAGTATTTTATGGTTTCTGGTCTTACATTTAAATATTTAATCCATTTAGACTTCATTCTTGTATATGGTGTAAGAAGGTGATAGTCTAGTTCCTTTCTTTCTTTCTTCTTTCTTTCTTTCTTTCTTTCTTTCTTTCTTTCTTTCTTTCTTTCTTTCTTTCTTTCTTTCTTTCATGTATCTTTTCAATGTTTTTAGCATTTATTAAATAGACTGCCTTTACCCCATTGTATGTTCTTGGCTCTTTTGTCATATATAATCATAGATTTACTTCTGTGCTCTCTACTTTGTTCCATTGATCTATGTGTCCATTTTTATGCCAGGCCCATGGTGTTTTGATTACTATAGACTTATAGTATAGTTTGATATTAGGTAGCATGATACCTCCAATTTTATTCTTCTTTCTCAAGGTTATTGTGTCTACTTGAAATCTTTTATGCTTCCACATAAATTTTTGGATTATTTATTCTTATTTGTGAAAAAAATGTCAGTGGTGTTTTATTAATGATTATATTAAATCTGTAGATTGCTTTGAGTACTATGAGCATTTTAATGATGTTAATTCTTCCTATCCATGTCAATGGTATATGCTTCTCTTTAATAAATGCTAAAAACA
>VMDR010032188.1:0-11788 GCA_007922815.1 Macrotus californicus
AGGAGGGGTGAGCACATTTCACCTTAGAATCAGGTTGGAGGCAAGAGAATAATCAAAACATGAAGAGCTGTGATCACAGCCATGCTTAGCAATAAATTTATTTCAGATAAGCACTTCAGATCTTATCAAATATTAATTTACTAAACTTAGAAATTTTAAGTAATAAATATCTTTCCAATGCTTCCTTCAATATTAAGCTTTACACTTGTCTTTTGTCAGATTTAATCACATCATTAAATCACAAGTAAATGTAAAACAATGTTTAAGACAAGTCAAATCTCCCAAGCTGTGTGTTATAGCACAATCAAACAACCCAGCCAGATCCACATTTCAAAGGCAGCTGCTATATACACTTGAGGGACCTTGTACCTGTATTGTCCGGAACACAGAGAAGGGCCAATTCAACAAGAGGAAAATCTTATGTCATGCTGCTCCCCAGATGCTGTGGGTATTCAGGATCTCCTCCACTTAGTTACAAATAATTGCAAACCAGGGCAGCAAATACCTGTCCGTATTGAGAGGTGAAATGGGATAGAGAAGAAGACATCTCAACTAATCATAAATTCTCTTCCCTGTACCACTTTTTGATGTTATTTTGACCTTAGTATCGAAGAACTGGCACTGTTTTAGAGGCCATGTCGGTACATTCTTTTCCAGTTGTCTATTTGCCTTTGGATTCTTTTAGATGCATTTGTCCATTAAAACAATAAAACCAAATGGAAGATCTAACAGCTATACTCCACATTAGGATGCAACAGCTCATAAAACTTCAGCCACTAACTTCTGTGGTGTTGCTGTGTACTAAGTGTTTGCAGCCTGTAGCCATTACATTCTGTGGGAGTGGGTTATTGCACTGTGCCACAGGGGTATCTTGCATGTTGATCTTGACTTTATTTTACAAATAAAATAAAATGCCCGCCCATGGAATTTAACAAGTGAGACCGAACACTTTGGACCAATGGGATAGAAATGTGACATTTTCTAGGACAATTCTAGGACACACAAACTGGCAAGTACAATTCTACTTGTGGAGACAATAGGACTGAATATCCTTACCCTCTTGAGTCCAAGAACTGAGCAAGAAAGAATTTTGGATAGGATTGCCTTTCATCGAGAAATCCAAGGGTCTGTGAGGGTTATTGTTGTTTTTTTAAAAAATTTAATTGGATTCTGATTGGAGAAAAGCAAGTACAGGCTAAATGAGTGATCTGTAAGTAGACTGCAAGGAAGGCTCACATTCCATAATAAATTCTATTTTACATGGCCCCCGAAATTATCCTTCTGAAAACTATCAATGTATGTCAACTGGTTCAATCTTCAGTTTCACTCAGCTCCAACCTTTGACACTAACTGCTTTTCCTATGCTCCTTTTCAGGTACCGCCTAACTTAATTACCAGCAAAAGACAAGTAGACACAATAAAGGTTCAGAGTAAGCTAGAGTCTTTTCTCATCTGTGCACAGATCATGTGGTCGATCAACATAAGAAACCCTCTTTCCTGTTTGGGGAAGTAGCATCAGAACCCAGGGACTATATATATCTGTCCTGCAGCTTGAGGCAGAATGAGCCACATTTGTGCAGGGGATCACAGGCCACATGCCACTCTCCAGACTGCTGTGTGTATTCGTGGCCTTCGTCTTCTCTGGTAGGGATGGTTCCAAACATGGGTAAGAATGTTAAGGATGAAAGGATGGCACACAGGCCTGTGCTACTTAACATGGACTTGAGGAGGAAAGGAGTAGAGAAAAACAAGCAGATTATGATTTTGATTTAATTTGCCTTTCAGTCCTAAATTAGTCTAAATCTTACAATATTTTGGTCATTACATCAGCTCTGTTTTCTGATTTTTTTTTTTCCATAGGATCCAGTGTGGCCCAGAAAGTTGAGCAAAACCAGCCAATCATCTTCATGCAAGAGGGGGCAAAAGTCACCCTCAAATGTCAGTATGAAACAAGACAGAGCTCATACTATATTTTTTGGTATAAGCAGCTTACAAACGGAGGGATGGTTTTCCTTATTCGTCAAAGTTCTTCTGGTGAGAACACACACAGTGGCCGCTATTCTGTAAACTTACAGAAAACAGCTAAAACCATCAGCTTCAGCATTTTGGCCTTACAGTCAGAAGATTCAGCAAAATATTTCTGCGCTCTCTGGGAAAACACAGTGCTTAAAATAATGGTAAAAGCTGAACAAAAACCCCAGAGCTCAGCAACAGAATCGCCCCTAACTGCAGAAGCCAAGCTGAAATGCACACCTGCAGATTCCAGGCTCAAAATGGGAGTGACAGCAGTTGCTTAATCTGTGGTCTGGATCGGAAGATTTAGTTCTGGGTAAAACCTTCTTCTGCGACATTTGAAAACAGGTGTCCAGTGTAACTTTCTTCTAATACATTCTCAGACTTAAAAAGATGCTCACATCACAAATCTGGGTCTTGTTATCTGGAATCATCATGAAAATCATTTCCTTAGCCCTTTGCTCTTAGGGGTTGTGGCAATTAGGGCACAATCTAAGAAGCAGAACCACCACATGTGGTGTAGAATAAGGAATTACTTACAAGGATCAGAACTCAAGCAATTGCTGGAGCTGGTGGAGGAGTCTATACAAAGCTGTTGTCTTTGCATCTGGTAGTGAGCCTGGATTTACTGTGAGTCAGCTAGGGTAACCTGTGTGAAGGAAAGTTGAATGTGGACAAAACCGTGGACCCACTGTGATTTGTAAGGATATAATAGAACTCACGAGTACAATTGGGACCCACAGAGACAAAGTAGAACTTGTCTGTCTCTCGCCTCCTTTAATCTCATAGTGGTGGGTGATCTTCAGGTAAAGTGAGTGTCATTTGCCATCATGCTGCAAGCCTACTTGGCCCAAGACAAACAGAAGTGAAGGGGGAAGTCTGGCAGAGTTGGAGGTGTTCTTAGGCAACAATAAGACGAGCTATCAGATCAACAGCAACACGCGCAAGTTGCCACAGTGCCCTGAGCCCTGAACCAACCTGCTGAACATAAAAAATATCACTGCTGCATCACTACCTTCGAAATCTTTCATACGTCTCTTCCATGGCCACCCCTAACCCAGAACAATACAGGGAAGCAAATTCTGAAAAATATATTTTCAGATGGTTAGGTTGATTCAATACAAGCTACCACAGGCCCTATGAAAACTAAGCTAACCCTCTCCTGCAAAGAGAACACAAGTTTCATTTATCCACCTCTGGGTGACATACTTTCTTCCTCTAGCTGAGTTGCACTCTCATAATGACAGCCTGTAGTTTAACTGCTGGGATATAAAGAGATTTTGTATAAGATTAATTTTTTTATAATGTTTCTTTTTTAAAATTTTATTTTTTTATTTTTAGACAGAGGGAAAGGGAGGGAAACATCATTGTATGGTTACCTCTTGCACGCCCCCTACTGGGGACCTTACCCAGGCGTGTACCCTGACCAGGAATCAAATCCGGGACCCTTTTGGTTCACAGGCCAGCACTCAATCCACTGAGCCACACCAGCCAGGGCTCTATTCTTTTTACTACTGCAACTTCTCTGTCTGAAAAATACCTAGCACACAGAGGGCACAATAGATATGTATTTGTTGAATGAATATGCAAAAGATAAAATTATTTTGAGTTCTTGCACTTCAACACTAATATAAAAGATTAAGCTGGACTAGCTTTTGTGTTATTTATTTAGAATTGTCAAGATTTCTACCCTGCAAGTCAGTTAAGGTAAGATTTAATGTATGCAATATGCCTAGAGGTCAACTGGTCTCTATTTCAAGTAAATTGAGCAGCTATAACTTACAGGACTCTGCCCTACCAGTTGGAGGAATTTTCCTTCTGCTAGAGGTATACCCTTCTCATTCTGGACACTTCTACAATATGTGGGTAAATTTTTCAGTGGATCAGTATTTTCATTAGAGACAATCTTCACAATAAGTGGGCTTTCTGGATGCTGCAGTCATGCCCCTACTCTTCTGTCACTGAATCATCTGAATTCTGTGATCTGGAAAAACAGGAGCTTGAGTTGGAAAAGCTTCTGGTTGTCTAGCAGCCCATCCCTAAGTCTGGCCCCTACACTACTAAATTAGGAGATATTAATGAGGTGCTTCAGGATTTTCCTTCTCAACCATAATTTCATCTCTTTTCTTGGGAAGGAAATCTAGAAGTTAGCCACTGAGACACCTTCCAATCCTGTTACATTTTTCAGAACAGGATTTAAATTTTGTTATGTGGCAGGCACTGTTTCCTAGTATTAGCACCTACCTCATGCTGTTTCCTGTTTACTTCAGTTGTTCCCAGGAAAGAAGGTATTAAAGTCATACGTAACAGAAAGAGTTGGTCCACCCTGTGCTAGCAGAGCCGAATACTAAACACCCGAGTACTGGAGTGGGGAAAAATTGGTTATTGTATTATTAATGGTGCCACCCAGGAGAACAGAAAGCTAATGCTCAAAAGCCCGAATTGCCTGGTCCAGGGTTCCAGGAGGGTTTTTGAAGATATAAGGGAACAGGTATGAGGAAGCACTAGTGGGGCAAGTTTTAATTGGCCATTTATGGTAAAGGGGTGTCAACACAGGATCTTCCTGGACAACAGGACCCTCTGCTTCTGAAAGAGGTCTAGTGTTCAAGTTCTGGTTATGTCTCAGTCCTTTGATTGGGGGGTGGGAGGTGAGACTTTGGTTCTGGGTACAGCTGGAGGTCAAATTTCTCTCTTCTGTGCATATCTGGGTTACTTGACTTGTGGTTTGGGTTTGTTGTCTCTGAAAACCAACTCATATCTTGTTGAAACAGGATAGGACAATTTTGAGCTGGTTCTATGGTTACAGAGTCAATTAATGCTATCAATTTCCCAGAAGTTAGATTTCTATGCTGAACAATCTTAATTAATGCTGTCTTGTAGATCAGGCAAACACTGATCTACTTTATATTTTTATAAGTTTTTTTTTCTGAATATTTCATATAAATGGAATCACTCACTATGAGATCTCTTGTGTCTGGCTTCTTTTTCTTAACCTAATTAGCATTTACTCCTTCTATTGTCAAATAGCTGTCCATCGATGGATATACCACATTTTATTTATTCATTTATCAGCTGATGGATATTCGGGGTATTCCCCTTTTTTTTGGCTATTAGGAAGAACAACCACAAAATAGACTCCTATTCCTTTTAGGTTGTGTCTTCTCTAAGATTGAAACACTTACTGAGTATCACAAATGTAAGTGTCATGGCAGATTCCAAACACCATAGACTCCAGAGCCAGATGCATCTGTGTCCTAATTCTTACTATGCTACCTACCAGATAATTGACCTTGAATTAATTAATCTCTTGTTGTAAATTGCATGATTCTGTATAAGAATAATGTGCACAAAACAAAAGACTGTTTAGCATATGGTATGTGTGCATATTTATAATCTGAGAGGATTTAAAAATTAAAAAAAACTTTTTGCAAATTCATATAGAAGATTCCTAACTGAAGTATTTTCCCTACCAGATTTCCATTCCACCCACAACTCTCTCTAAAATTAATAGCAGTCCACGATTGGGCAGCCCACTTCTGAAAAAATTACTGACTCTTTTTGTGGTGTGAATTCATGGGCAATTTCCTCAATGTTTATAAAGTTCGCCTCGAGAAAGCAGTGTTTGATCTTTCCTTTTGAACCACACAGGAAACCAAATTGAGGGCAGAATTAGTTGGTGTATTTCTAGGGCATTTACAGGGGCTTGTCTCTGATTGGCTTAGCAATCAGGTGCAGAATCTGTTGTCTGAAACCAATCTATGCTGCAGAATATTACTTTGCTGAGGATACTTGAGCAGGATAAATGGAGAATAATCTTTTGCCAGCCTCATTATTAACCCTATGGCTTCATCTTGTCCGTAAGTCCTGGGGTTGCTGAAGACATTCTTAAAAATATGGAGTGGTGGTGGGGAAGGAGGACGATGCAGTCAGGCACCTCTAGGTTTTATTTGAGACTATATAAAGAAAATAAAAACTTTGTAGAGAAGACAGTCTCTAAGTCTCACCTTGTCTTTCTGAACAGGAGTGAGCAGTGAATTGATCGTGGAACAGAGTCCTCAGTCACTGCATGTTCAGGAAGGAGAGAGCACCAACTTCACCTGCCGTTTCCCTTCCAGCTCTTTTTATGCTTTACACTGGTACAGATGGGAACCTGCAAAAAGCCCCAAGATCCTGTTTATACTCATTTCAAATGGAGATATAAAGAAAGAAGGACAAGTTAGTGCCACTCTTAATACTATGACAGGTTTTAGCTACTTGTCCATCAAAAGATGCCAGCCTGAAGACTCAGCCACATACCTCTGTGCCTTTGGCACAGTGCTTTTAAGGCACCTGCAGGCTATACCCAAACCCGTGGCTGGTGCTACTCAGGTGCCAGTGTTGATGAAGAGTCATGTGTGGGGTGGAAAAGGCAAGTTCAATGAGTTATAGTGTTTTCAATAATCAGGGGAAATGCAAACATAGATAAACAAACATTCTGGTCATTGCAGCTCCCTCAACTAATAATTGGACTGTTACTAAACACTACTAACCTTGACTCTCACCAATATAGTAGACATATCTTTGAGTTGAATCTTTTGCTCCCTCTTCTGGCATGATTCCAAATGAGCTAGACAGTTACTCAAACCTATCTAAAATAATCTGGTTAAACTAGGGTGATATTTATCCCTCATTGTTGCTACTTCCTAAAAGCAAGTCCTTCTATCGTATTTCTTCACATGCAGAGATGGAACATGTGGATACTCCCTCTAATCAAACACCTGGCATGGAAACCTGCATGTTTCATACCAGAATAGGCAATGCTGCCTCACTTAACGCATTGGGGATTTTGACTTTAGTTTACTTTAACCTTCCACCTTCACGAACATCTGTATTGCATTTCTTTTTATATGTGGTTATTTGCATTTTTAACTGCAAATAGCCACTGCTATAAAAGTGCAAATGTGATACTGAAAGAAGAATTGATGGGGAAGTTCACCATTAAACTTGATCTATCCTCCAGTTTGTACTGTGATTGTGATATTGAATAAGTAACTGAACTTTGCTTCTGAGCCTCTTCACCTATTTTTATTAATATTTTGGAGAGTGGGGAAGGGAGGGAGAAAGTGAGGGAGAGAAGTATCAATGCAAGAGAGACAGTAATCCGTTGCCTTCTGTACACAACTCAACCCAGGGCCAAACCCGCAACCCAGGCATGTGCCCTGACTGGTAATTGAACCAGTGACCTTTCAGTTTGCAAGGACAATGCCCAATCAACTGAGCCACACTGCCTGGGGCTGGGCCTCTTCATCTAATAGCTTGAGTTTCAGCTATCCCTGACATGTACATTAATAACTACTTAGCGAGCTCCTGTCCAACTTCCTAAGTCATGCTGTCATTATTTTCTCTCTCTCTCTCTCTCTCTCTTCCTCTCTCTTTCTTTTTGTAGACTTAGAAATCTCATCACTGTTATTATCACATGTTTAGGAAAAAATAATACATATTTTGAAAACAATATTAAGCTGCATACAAAGCCCTCAGACTGGACCCAATTTAAGAGACATACACATGGAAAGACTTTTTAAAATTATTCACAAGGTGGCATTAAATCCATTTGACTGTCAGACCAGGACTGGTTGAATCTGTTATGTTGTTTGTATGTGTGTAGAATTGGAAGTGCACAGCCCAGGGCTGAGTGAGGAGAACCTATGGTACACTAGTGCTGGGGAAGTGAAACAGTACACAGGAAGAGCCATCACTGTTCCTGCTGCCGGCAAGCTTCCCAAACCAGTCCCCATCATTGATGGAATAAGGATTAATGGGAAAATTTCTAATATTTTCAATAATGATTCTATGGCTTTAGCTAACTGTATCTGTAGAAAAAGAGAGACACAGGAAAAACAAAAAGCAAGGACAAAGTTTGACTCGTGTGTGCATTGCTGAAACACAATGTTTCATAGCACCTTTCGTGTCAGTGTCACCAAAACCCGAGTCTGTGTGCCTGATGCTGCAAAAGGCCAGATCTCCAAATCCCTGAGTTTGCAGTAAGGAATGTTTATTGATCAAAAAGGAGCCAACTGAGAAGATGGGACACCTAATGGTGCCTCAAACCTATTTTGCTGGACTAAGTTAAGGGTTTTTAAGGGCTTAGGGGGAATAGGAGTGTGGAAGTGCTGGTGGGGAAGGTTTTAATTGGAGAAACTTGGAACCCAGCTATTTATGGTAAGGAGGTGTCAACACCAGACCTTTCTGGACAACAGACCCTTGGCCTCTGAAGGGGTTCCAGTGTTCGAGGTTTGGTTATGCCCTGGTCCTTTGGTTTTGTTGGGGGGGCCAGTGAGTGGAGGTACGAGACTTTGGTTCCAGGTATAGTTGGAGGTCAAATCTCTCTCCCTTGTGCATGTCTTGGCTGCATGACTTGCAGTTTTGGTTTATTGTTTATGAAAAACAGCTCAGTATCTTGTTAATCGTGATAGGGCTATTTGGAGCTGGTTCTGTGGTTACAAGAGAACATATAAAAATTGATTACATTTACACAACACTTCCACACAGAATGCTACTTAAAACTGACTCATGACTCCATCTTCCTTGGGCCCTTGCTTACTTTACAATGCAAGGGATGTTTTTCCCACACATGTAATGAATTCCTGGATAGAGTGGCACATAAGCTGGAAAATCTACTATTACAAACATGGGAAAAATGTAAATCTGGATTTTAGAATACTTACAAAAAATGTCCATATATTTATGAAAGCTGCATGCATAGCCAAGAAGAAAAGACCAAAATTCTTGATCTCTTTGGGTTCTGAAATTGATCTGAAATTAACACAGTTTGTTAAGTTTTGATTATTTATAGAGATACAGGCATTTCCTTGTAATAAATAACCCCTTATTTCTTTTTTTAGAGTTTATTCAGATGGAGTGAGAAAACTAGTGACATATAAAAATCACATTGATGGACTTCTGGTCAAGATGGAGGTGTTAGTAAACACACTTTGCCTACTTGCACAACTACAGAAAAAATTACAACTAGACCTTAGAACAAATATCACTTAGAACTGTCAGAAAATCAAGCTGTATGAAGTCTGACAACCAAAGATTTAAAGAAGCCACATCCAACTAGGTGGGTAAGGAGGGGCAGAGATGCGGAGATGGGTGGAGAGGTGCAGAGACATGGTGTTGTGTGGAGAGTGGGGGAATAGGTGGCCCCACATTCATGTGTAGTGGATAAAAATTGGGAAGGATACTTTGGGAGCAAGGGATCCCAGCCCCAGGCCAGACCACCCAGCCCAGGGTTCTAGTGACAGGAAGATAAATCCCCATAACTTCTGGGTGTAAAAACCAGTGGGGGTTTGGGGTGATGGAAGAAACTCCAGATTTTCAGGAGACTCCTCTTAAAATGTCCAAAGAAACTTAAGACTTATAACATCAAATTACCTAGGTGACTCAGCCCCCTTGCAGCCCAGATTTGGCACCCCGAGACTGGCTTTTCCAAAGCTAAGATCACCTTTCAAAGGAAGAGATTTCAGAACTTTGATGAGATTCAGAAAAATATGGCAAGTCAATACGAGGTCTACCCACAAGGTATCTAGCCATGTAATAAGAAAAATAGAGACATTTATTGAAGAAGATACAAGAAACATTGTATATAAGTCAATGACACTTCAGTCCCCTTCAAAGTAGGAACATTTAGGACCTCACACAGTTCTCCATATCAACATCAGTTGCCCCATTGTATTTTCCTATATGGGATCTGAGTCACCTGGGTGAATTGGTGTTTCACTAAAAAAAGCCTACATGAAATGTGATGCATGAGTGGGCATGTTGTCGTGATGAAGCTGCCAATCACTGGTTGCCCATACCTGCAATATTCTGAATCATCCAAATTATTTCTGTAAAGGAATGCTCAAGCTTAATGTAAAATTGAATGCAGAAGATTCATTGCTCTACTCACTCAGTCATATTGGATGGAATGGCCACACAGTACACATGATCACTCAATAGTGTCCATCACCCCTACTGACTAGTACAATGAAATCATCATTGTTCATACGTGTGCATTCCAGTCCACTCTCCTTGGCTGCTAGGTTACATTGATGTTACACAAACCACTCTCATTATGTTAAAAATGGCTGAACTGATAGGTAGACACACTGTGCCTCCTCACACAATCAAAAGAAGGACAACAACAAATTTTAAAACAAAAAACAACCAGAACTGACAGAAAATCAAACTGTATGGAAGTCTGACAACCAAGAAATTAAGAAACATACATTCAGACCAGTAGGAGGGGCGGAGAGGACTCACGCGGCGGGGCGGTAGCTGGTGGATCCGGGAAAGGCGCAGCTGGCTGGGAGAGGTGGTGGCTGCGGACCGGGAGTCCCACTCCCTCGTGAGGATAAACTGGGAGGAACAACTGGGGAGCGAGACAGACCCGCAACCCAGAGTTCTAGCTTGGGGAAATAAAGCCTCAAAGCCTCTGATTGAAAACTCCTGTGGGAGTTGAGGCGGCGGCAGCGGGAAAAACTCCCAGCATCACAGGAGAGCTCGTTGGAGAGACCCACAGGGTCCTAGAACGTGGACAAGCCCACCCACCGGGAATCAGCACCACAACCAGCACCAGAAGGGCCCAGTTTGACTGTGGGTAGCTTGGAGAGTGGCTGAGAACCAGCAGAGAGCAGAGCAACTGCCATTGTTCCCTCTCGGTCCCCTCCCCCACAAACAGCGTCACAACACAGCAACGTGGCTGCCTCATCCTGGTGAACACCTAAGGCTCCGCCCCTTACTACGTAACAGGCGCCCCAAGACAACAAAAATGGCCGAAATGAAAGAACAGATCAAAGCTCCAGAAAAAATACAACTAAGCGACGAAGAGATAGCCAACCTATCAGATGCACAGTTCAAAACACTGGTGATCAGGGTGCTCACAGACTTGGTTGAATTTGGTCGCAAATTAGATGAACAAATGAAGGATATGATAAGGGAAATGAAGGAAAATGTACAGGGAAACAACAGTGAAGGGAAGAAAAACGGGACTCAAATCAATGGTGTAGACCAGAAGAAAGAAAGAAACATTCAACCAGAACACAATGAAGAAACAAGAATTCAAAAAAACAAGGAGAGGCTTAGGAACCTCCAGGATGTCTTTAAATGTTCCAATATCCGAATCATAGGGGTGCCAGAAGGAGAAGAGGAAGACCAAGAAATTGAAAACTTATTTGAACAAATAATGAAGGAGAACTTCCCCAGTCTGGCAAAGGAACTAGACTTCCAGGGAGTCCAGGAAGCTCAGAGAGTCCCAAAGAAGTTGGACTCAAGGAGGAACACACCAAGGCACATCATAATTACATTTCCTAAGATGAAAGATAAAGAGAAAATCTTAAAAGCAGCAAGAGAAAAGGAGACAGCAACCTACAAAGGAGTGCCCATCAGACTGTCAGCTGATTTCTCAAAAGAAACCCTACTGGCAAGAAGGGGCTGGAAAGAAGTATTCCAAGCCATGAAAGGCAAGGACCTACATCCAAAATTACTCTATCCAGCCAAGCTTTCATTTACAATGGAAGGGCAGATAAAGTGCTTCCCAGATAAGGTCAAGTTCAAGGAGTTCATCATCACCAAGCCCTTATTCTATGAAATGTTAAAGGGACTTATCGAAGAAAAAGAAGATAAAAAATAGGAACAGTAAAATGACAACAAACTCACACCTATTAACAACTGAACCTAAAACAGAAACAAAACAAACTAAGCAAACAACTAGAACAGGAACAGAATCACAGAAATGGAGATCACATGGAGGGTT
>VMDR010032189.1:0-11791 GCA_007922815.1 Macrotus californicus
AGAGGAATTAAGTCCAAGTTCTTTGGCAAAACCAAGCCTTCTGTAAAACACAAAGGCACTACAATTATTGGGGTAGGTATTTCTTAAGAACTCCTTTTAGATATTTTCTGATTCGTGGACTATCACAGAACAGTAGTAACAATATAGTGTATCTTCATAAAACTCACTTTTTTAACCTTGGGTAAGTGAGTTAAGTTCATCTACTCTTTTATTGGTTATATAATTAACACCAGACTGTGTGATAAACTTCTCTTTTGTTCTGCACACCTCTTCACAACCTCTAGTCTCTTCATTTCCTACCCCCTTTCCTACATCGGCACCCTCTTGAGGAGTGTGTATTGGCCTCGATAAACTTGTCCTGTTGCAGTATTGTTTTCTGTGTGTGGGTATTTTAGGTCATGTAAGTGGTTCTGTACTTTCTCCTTCTAATTTCCCCCCCTGTGGTTCCTAGACCTGTCTGTGTATTTCTGAGAATGTACCCACCCCATTTTAATTATCATCTTCCCCAAGATCAGCACGCTGGCTGCCCCTACTCCCTGCCACAGTCCACCACAATGAACATTGTGGAATTATGTTCCCTGGTCAGCCACATGGGGATTCCCCAGGGGCACACATCCCAAAATGGGTCTCAGAGACAAAGTCAACCACATCCCTTCTTTCAGTAATTTTTGTCAGAGTCTCAGCAGAAAGTAAATAAAAGTTTTGCACTAGGTTCATTGGAGAAGGGTTTAATAAACAGATTGTGTGAAATATATGGCAGGGGGAACAACAGAAGCTAGTAACAGTGGAGCTGTGACCATCCCTGGGCCCATCCCTGATCCCAGGGGAAGGAGTTCTGTGGAGAGGGCCACCTCGACAAGAGCATGGCCACCAGCAGAGGGACAGAGCAGTCTGATGTACCACACCACCCTCCTACCCATCAGAACTCCCCACTGGAGAAGCCACCAGAGGGCAGAGGGCGGGATCCCTTGATGCAGCTGTGTAGCCCCACACGCAGAGAGTGGGATCCCCGGCTGGGGAGCCAGTGTAAGGTAGGAAGACAGCAAGTGGCAAGCTATAGTAAATCCTGTCATTACCACTCAGTTTGCCAAAAGGCCTACACACACACAGCCAGTGGGCTCCTGGGAGGCCAGCTGCCACCATAAACAAATTTTTATAAGTTGTAGGGTCACCATTGAACATATACAGTTCCATAGCTGGTAGGTGCTTTGTTATCAGTTTGATTCTGAAAAACATTTGTAAACAATGTAAAATGTTTCTTGACATCTCAGTTGATTGGAGTGTCTGCCACAAATCTGTGTTCATGATCTTGAAGGATTTTGGGGTGTGTTTAGTTCAAAAAATAATAATAATGAGGCCCTACTCCATACCAATGAAATCTGAATCTCTGGGCTAATACCTGACATTGGTGCCTGTGAGTGTGTTGTGTATATGTTCATTTTTAAGTCTCAAAGAAAAAAATAGTTAATTTCTGAAGGTGTACAATGTCACCAAATTGCCATCAGAGGCCACCTAAGAATAATGAGGGCCAAAAGACAGGAGACCATGGCCGCCACAGCACTAGGAGCGGAATGGCCCTCTCTCTTCAGCGCTTCTTGCATACCTAATGGTCTGGATGCAAGCAGCCAGCTCCAGAGTGAAGAGAACAGAAATGTGACCCTGTGATGAATGAGGAACCTGAAATCCTAGGCCTCCTCTGCCAGCAAGCTGTTTCTTGCCCATAAAGAGGAACCTCTGGGCTCTGGCCAGTGTGGCTCAGTGGATTGAGCGCTGGCCGGAGAACCAAAGGGCTTCTGGTTCCATTCCTGGTCAGGGCACATGCCTGGGTTGTAGGCCAGGTGCCCAGTAGGAGGCGCACAAGAGGCAATCACAGATTGATGTTTCCCTCTCTTCCTCCCTTCTCCTCTCTAAAAATAAATAAATAAAACCTTTATTAAAAAAAAAAAAAAAGAGGAGCCTCTGGGACTCATGCAGCAGAGGGTAAGGACATTTTTTATTATTGTTCATCAAGATGTCAAATTAGGAATGTGGCATAGTGCCAAACCCCAAGGAGGACCCTACATATAGGAGCACTGCCCACCCCTCCCAAACCCATGGAGGTAACAGACCAGATACAAAACTGAAATTCATTACTTACACAGTTTTAATGAGTTTTCTAAAGTGAGATTATTAACTTAATTTTTGAACTCACTGCATTTCAGCTAAAACAAATTACTTTTAAAACAAATATCCTTTTAAAAATCCTAGACAAGATGCTTCTCTACAAGTAGGGCCTGTTCAAGTTCACCAGAATGATTCAGATCTGAACGTTGTTTTCAGTTCTTAGAGTGCTCTTGCTTGTGTTCTCCCAGCAGCTTCGAGAGCATTTCTGGAGTGTGTGACCTGGGCCGTGCACTGGCCAGAAGCCGTCTCGGACTTCTTTTTTTTTTTTTTTAAATTTTCCCAATGTCACTGAGATCATCAGTGATGCCAATTATCATTTTACAACTATGGAGAGGGAGAGAGTAAATTCACTGCCTTGGCCTGAGGTCCCATCTTGTGCCAGGGCTGGACTGGAGTCCAGAACTTCACAGGCCAAGCTGTGCACTTCCCTACACCCCTAAAATGTCTAATCCCTGATCCCCAGAACCTGCGACTGTCACCTTACATAGCAAGTGTGAGAAGAGTATGAACCTTAAGATGGGGAGAGTATCCTGCATTATCCAGGTGGGGGCCAATCTAGCCATGAGAGTCCTTAAAAGAGAACATTTCCTGTTGAGGGAAAAGGATTCAAGGACAGAAGAAGGGTGGGGTGGTTGTGACCCGAGAAGACCCTGCTGCCACTGGCTTTGAACATGGAATAAGGAAGTCAGAGCCAAAGAATGGAGAGGCCTCTAGAAGCCAGAGGAGGCAAAGACTCAAATTCTTCCGGAGAGCTCCCACAAAGGACTGCAGCCCTGCTCACACCTCACTTAGCCTGTGGGACCCATGCAGTAATGCTGTGTGAGACAAAGCGTGTGGGACACACCTAGCATACAGGTATCAAGCAGACAGGTTGCCTAGCTGGGCAGGTCATTTAGTTAGAGCATAGTCACTATAGGCCAAGGTTACAGCTTCAACCTCCAGTCAGGGCACAAACAAGAAGAAACCAATGAATGCATAAGTAAGCAGAAAAACAAATCAATTTCTCTCTCTCCCCTCCTTCCTCCCTCTCTAAAATCAATAAATATTTTTTTCATTCCAGGTGATTTTTTTTGCAGAAATTGATAATCCTAAAATTCATATAAAAACAAAAGGGACCCAGAATATCCAAATTAATCTTTAAAGAGGAAAATAAAGTTGGAGGACTCATACTCCCAATTTCTAAACTTGCTACAAAGGTACAGTAATCAAGACTGTGTGATACTGGAATCAAGTTAGATATAGATCAATGGAATGAAATTGAAAGTCTAGATATAAACCCATATATTTATGGTCAATTGCTTTTTTACAGAGATACCAAGACAACTCAGTAAGGGAAAAAGTAGTCTTTTCAACAAAAGGTGCTGGGACTAATGGGTTTCCAAATGTAAAAGAATGAAGTTGGACTCCTCGTCACGCCATAAACAAAAATTTACTCAATATGGATCGAAGACCTAAATATAAGAGCTAGATTATAAAACTCTTAAAAGGAAATGTAGGTGCGTATCTTTGTGGTGTTGGATTAGAAAATAATTTCTTAAATATGATGTGAAAAGCATAAGCAACCAAAGAAATAAGTTAAACAAATTGACATTCCCTAAAATTAAAAACATTTGTTCTTCAAAAGATACTATCAGAAAAGTGAAAAGACAACTCACAGAATGGAAAAAATATTTACAAATCATGTATCTGACAAGGGTCTGGTATATATTCATAACAACAAAATGTCAAACCCTAGTTTAAAAAAATAGGGAATAGAATTAAATAAACATTTCTCCAAAGATGATATAATCATTTGGAAAACCCAAATCAAAACAAAAATGAAATGCTACTTCCCACCCACTAGGATAGCTACAATCAAAAAGTAAAAACAAGCTCCCTTCCAGGGCAGCAGAGAAACGTGTGGAACCTGGATACAGATGTGAGCTCAGCTATGCAGGCCACACCCTTGTCTTTGAGGAAGCCTAAGTGACAGCCACAGGGGAGTTGCATTCAGGTTGCTCCTTCTCCTGCCTCACTATTGTTCATGCTCCCAGAGAAACAAGTGGGTCAGGAATCTGAGCCCTCTGCACTGTAGCCATGGCTTTTTAAGGTACTGGAAAGACACCCACAGAACCAGAGGTAGAGATTCACCGGATTAGAATTACTCTGTGAAGGAAAAAGCGGCCACAAACCAAACCTGACAAGCTCAGGGGAGGTCTGCATGACGCTCTCACAAACTCAAACCTAAGGTAACCACATAGAGTGGTCTGAAGTTAAAACTTCCTAACTAAAAGTGAGTCTAGGCTAGAATCTTCCTGGACAAAGGTCGTTCTTTACCTTAACTGAGCCTGTCTATTGTATTTTTGCATCTACTATAACACATTTTTGAAATGTCAGAGTTATCCCCTTTTTCCAGACTCTTCAGGGCACAGTCTCCCACCAGAGCAGAGACCGTGGAACCCCTCACTGTTATCTTGTTCCCCAAATGCCATCTGTGCTGTAAATGTTAACTGTTATCTATTCTGTACACACCAATGCAAAGGAAGTATTTGTCTCTCTTTATCTAATCTCAGAGATTTTCCCACTTTGCTTTCCCCCCTCCCTAATCTACCACCAATGAATTTCATGTGACACTCCTCCTTTGATTGTAATGAATGAAACAAACTGCAAAACTGCCATTCTCCAGACATTTTTTTCTCAACTTGTTGGGATATTGCTTCCTGGCAATTGTCATCAGCTTGGCCCAAATAAACTCGTAAAAATTCTCTGCAGGTTTGGACGTTTCTTATATCCACAGCTCTAACCAGCTGCAATGTAAAATCTTCAGAGAAAGTGTGTGCTGTTTGATCGGGGACACAAAGGAAAAGAATCTCAAAGTGAGAGGACCACTTAAGGTGCCTACCAAGACTCTGAGAATCATTACGAGAAAAACTTCCTCTGGGCAGGGTTCTAAGACTTGGGACCAGTTTCAGATGAGAATCCACAAGTGACTCATCGATTTGCAGTGTTTCCGCGATTGTTAAGCAGATCACTTCCATCAGTACTGAGCCAGGTGTTCAGGTTGAAGTCCTCATTGCAGTTGCTTAAATCAATCTTTTTATTAAATTGACTATTAGTTGTTAAAAAGATAATAACAAGTGTTGACTTGGAGCAGAGAAGATGAAACACTCACACATTGCTGGTGTAAATGTAAAATAGTCCAGCTGCTTTAAGAAAATGTTTGAAAGTTCCTCAAAAGTTAAACATAAAATCATTATATGATCCAGCAATTCTACTCCTCGTTATACTCATAGATCCAGATAACGGAAAATATATCATAAGAGAAACTGATACACAAATGCTCATAGTAGAATTAATCACCAGAGAATGGGCACAAACCAAATGTCAACAAACTGGTGAGTGGGGAAATAAGTGTGTTATATCTACATGATGAAACAGTATTCAGCCACAAAAAAGAATGAAGCACCGACACAGGTTACAATACGGATGAGCCTTGAAAATATCACGTTGAGTAAAAGAAGTCAGACACAAAAGGCCACATAGCTTTTTATTTTATTTATGTGAAATGTTCAGGATAGGAAAATCCACGTAAATAGAAAGTAGATCAGTGGTTGCCACGGGCTGGGAGAAGAGAATGCAGAATGACTGCTAATGGGCCTGGGGTTTCTTTTCAGGGGTGATGAAAACATTTTGGAATTACATTGGTGATGTTCACACAACCTGTGAATACACTAATACACTAAAAACCACTGAATTGTACATTTAAAAATGGTGAATTTTATGGCATGTGAATTATATCTAAAATTTTTAAGTGGAAAAAAAAGAAAGATAAGATTGTGCTAGCCCTCCAAAAGAGCACATCAAGTCTCTAACTTCAAAGTTGACATACATCACTGATAACAATTTAATAGGGTTCCTCTAATTGCAGATAAAATGTGAACACCTTTCCTTTGAACTACCGGATCCCAAGCCCTAGCTGCTCTGACACACGTGATAGTCAGCAGTGAGGATGCACTTTTGCTCCTGATAGCTCGCACCTCACCCAACAGCTTGCACAAAGATGGCCAAGCAGGAAGAACCAGGAGCTGATGTCCAAAGCCTACACTCAGAGACAGCAGCCAGAGGGCCAGGGAGAGAACTGAGAGGCTGGCTAAGGAAGTAGGTATGCTTTTTTTTTAAGTCCTCACCCAAAGACATGCTTATTGGTTTTAGAGAGAGGAGGAGGGAGAAACAAAGAGGGAGAGAATCACTGATATGAGAGAGAAACATCAATTATGCGCCCTGACCGGGGACTGAGCCAGCAACCCAGGCATGTGCCCTGACCAAGGATCAAACTCACAACCTTTCAGTTTATGGGCTGATGCTCCAACCAACCAACTGATATTGTCACCTACCAACTGAGTCACAGGATGAGGAGGGGACAATTCTGTTCAAAGAACAGCACAAGGAACAATGGTAGAACTAGGTCAAGAACTCCAACAATCCTCCTGTGAATCTACAAGGTCTTCTTTTGAGGTTTATGCACTTATGGCAATTTTTGCCTGGGCAAGGCACTGGCACATAGCTGAGTACCCCAGATTTTCAAACAGAATTGCTCCCCATGTCCTGACCACCCCAGAACGTGTTGCATTTGTACAAGGGCCTCAATCCTACTATGATGGCAGAAGCAGTCTTTACCTCCTGGGCACAGCCAGTTTCTATCAAACTCACTCGTGCCAGACTGACTTCTAGGAGTCATCCATCAGGCACCTCCCCACCATGGCCCATTCCTCCCATGCCTCATGGGTCCATTGTAAGATACCGATCAACCCTCTACATAAAATATGCCCTTCTCAAAATCTACATTTCTGCCCAACAGGCTCCAAACTCCTACCGTTTCAGTGCAAACCTAATCTGTGAGTGAAAACTATGCAAGTCATAGTTATTTCTTAAGTAGACCAGCATGTCCTCTAACCCTTTTTTTTAAATCCTCACCTGAGGACATAATTATTAATTTCAGAGAGAGGGGGAAGGAGGGGAAAAGAGAGGGAGAGAGAGAAACTTGGACACAAGAGAGAAATGTCAATTGGTTGCCTCTCATATGCACCCGGATCAGGGACCAAACCTGCAACCTAGTCATGTACCCTGACTGGGAATTGAATCCTCAACCTTATGGTTTATGGGATGACTCTCCAGCCAACTGGACAGCATGTCCTCTAACTCTTAATCCAGAAGACATCCATAAGCCATTCACATGGTAACACAATCATAAGTAAATATGACCAAGCAATACATGAAAAAGGAACAAAGCAGAACTAACAAAGATATACTAATGAAAAAAGGTATGTAGTATTTTCCTGGCCTGTGTGGCTCATTTGGTTGGAGCATTGCCCTGTGTAATGAAAGGTCTTGAGTTCAATTCCTGGATAGGGCAAATGTTTGGGTTGCTGGTTCATCCTGGTTTGGATGTGTAAGAGAGGCAGCCAATCAATGTTTCTCTCCTCTTCCTTCTACCTCTCTGCCCCTCCCTCTAAAATCAGGCATGTCCTTGGGTGAAGATAAAAAAAAAAAGCCAAGTGACTAGCAGTTCTGAAACAACTGTATTGATTGTGTGCTCAGAGTTGGGGGAGTAGGAGAGCAACAGAAGAAGGATGGTCTGGAGTAGGGGGAAATCAGGGAGAGTGACAAACTTCCTCTTGCATGGTTCTCTTGCCCTTGGAATCCAGCCACCATGATATGCAGAAACCTAAGCAGCATCATGGAAGTCCACATGGAGAGGAACCAAAGCCCAAGACAACTGCTGGCTGAGCTATCCACTAACAGCCAGCTCTGTGGGGCCAACCATGTGAATGCACCTGGTCACAGGCCCACATCACATGGAGCAGAGAAGATCAACTCCTGCTCAACTCCTCATTTGAGAGTAAGATAAATGACTGGTATTTTTCAAGGAAAAATGAAATGCCTCCTTGAAAATTTAGGAGACTGATTCTAATGTTCATTTCACAGATGAGAAAACTAAGACTCAGAAAAATAAAATAACTCAGTTCATATTTGGTGATGGAACCAAAATTCTTACCCAGATCTTAATGCAAAGCCCACCATTGAAGACTTCATACTGAATGTATGATACTACACCATCTGACATGTTACCATCCCTCCAAAACACACACCACTCATAAGAGTCCCACTTCTTCAGGGAGAGCAGTGTTCCCTGGGATTACCTACTGAGCCATCCTGGAGATCCTTCAAGGATGTCTCAGACAAATGTGTGCACACTGCATTGGGCAAAGACACAAGCACCCCAAACACACCCCCCATCCCAAGTCTCCACCTTTCTCTCTGCTCAAGTGGTTCTCTCAGGCAGGAATGGTCTCCTGCTCCTCCTTGCCTTTCACAGCTGTTAATCACCCAGAGTCCTACTGAAATGCTCTCATCTTTGTGACTTTTCTGCAGCCAAAATTGATTGCTCTCAAAATTAATTGTTCTGTAGTACCCAATCATTTTGCATGTACCTTTATTAAAACTTATTGTGCCTTGTAAAGTTATTCTCACTTAGAAATAATATTTATGTAACTTTTGACAATTAAAATATAATCTGGATAAATTTATCTGTCAAATACTCTTTGTAAACAAAATTTATAATTAGAATATGACAGTTTCTACGAAAGGTTCTTGGCATATACATGAGTGGCATACTATTTAGTATAGATAGTTGTTTACATGTTGTAGTGAACATTATGCAGTTGCCTTTCCAACCCCCACTTTTGGAAGCTACCCTTCCTTCTCTAGTCTCATGAAATGAAAGCTCCCGGAGGGCAGGAACATCACTTTGATCACTTCTGTATCTCTGCCTACAATAGTATTAGGTACTTGAAAAGTGCTTCATAAATATTTATTGGATTGATGATTTTAACAGTGAGTCCCTAGTAGTCAAGTGATTTCAACTCTCTGGCTACTAAGCCAACAAATGGTCCATTAAGGTATCAAGAACAAAAAAGAATGGTAGTCTCTGTCCAATTGACTAGACCCATAATATGTATCTTAGGGAGCCCTCTTTTATGTGTGTGGCCTCAAGATGCAGAGGAAGCTTGTACTCAAAGAGACAAGAATCACAGGAAAAGAGCAGTCTTTTCAACAAATGTTGTTGGGAAAACTGCATGTTCATCTGAAAAAAAAATGAAGTTAGAACATTACATTATACCATATACAAAAATTAACTCAAAATTGATCAGATTCAAATGTACGTTAAAACTATAAAACTCTTAGAAGAAAACATAGAGTAAAAACTTTATGACATCGGATTTGGCTATGTTTCTTGGATATGACTCCAAAGCACAGGCAACAAAAGAAAAAAATAGACAAACTAAACTTCAGCAAAGTTAAAAAAATATTTATCAAAAGACAAAATTAACAGAGTGAAAAGGCAACCCAGGGAATGGGAGAACATATTTGCAAATGATATCTCTGATAAGAGATTAATATCCAGAACATATAGAGAATTTCCACAATTCAGCAACAAAAAAAAAAAACCCTAAGAACTTGAAAAATTGGCAAAAGATTTGAATAGATATCTCCAAAGAAGACATACAAATGGCCAATAAGCATATGAAAAGATGCTCAATATCACTAATTATTATGGGAATGCAAATAAAAACCACAATGTGATACCACTTTACACACCCACTAGGATGGCTAAAATAACAAAATATCAGCAATAATGTGGAAAAAACAGAACTCTTGTGCACTGCTGGTGGGAATGTAAAATGGTGCAGGTGCTGTGGAAAATAGTATGGTGATTTCTCAAAAAGTTAAATGTAGAATCACCCTATGATCCAGCAACTCCACTTCTTGATATCTACCCAAAAGAATTGAAAGCCTGGACTCAAATAGATATTTGTGCATCCATGTTCACAGCAGCATTATACTCAATAGCCAAAAGGTAGAAGTACTCCAAGTGTCCATCAGTAAAAGAAGTGGATAAACGAAATATGGTATAATTCATCCAATGAAACATTATTCAGTCTGAAAAAGTAAAGAAATTCTGATACATGCTACAATATGGATGACCCTTGAGGACAATATGCTAAGTTAAATGAGCCAGTCACAAAAGTTCAGATATTGTATGATTCCACTTAAATAAGGTGCTTAGAATATCTGGGATTATAGAGACTGAAAGTA
Organism: Macrotus californicus; assembly: GCA_007922815.1. Taxonomy (NCBI): domain Eukaryota; kingdom Metazoa; phylum Chordata; class Mammalia; order Chiroptera; family Phyllostomidae; genus Macrotus; species Macrotus californicus. The sequence continues at coordinate 10,300 of VMDR010032189.1, forward strand.
GAAGAGTGGCTAGGGAAAGAGGAAATAGGGAGTTATTGTTTAATGGACACAAAATTTCCCTTTGGGAAGATGAAGAAGTTCTGGAGATGAAGGGTAGTAATGGTTACACAACAATGTTGATGTATTTAAAGCCATAGAGTACATTTTAAAATGGTTAAAATGGTAAATTTATGCCAAGTTGAGGCCGAGGATACTCAGGAAGGAGGAAACTCTGGAGGTGCCCCAGGGCTAAGACAAAGGACAGCGATATAGGACAGAGACTCTGTTCTTTTTTTTTAAATTACTTTATTGTTGTTCAATTACAGTTGTCTGCATTTTCCCCCCACCACTACCCCCCCACTCCAGCCAATCCCACCTCCGTCCCTTGCTTCCACCCTCCCCCTTGGTTATATCCGTGTGTCCTTTATACTAGTTCCCGAAAACCCTTCCCCCAACTGTTTCCCGCCCCCACCCAAGTATTGTTAGATTGTTCTTCATTTCAATGCAGAAACCCTGTTCTAAGACCAGTTGTTCCTGCTTTCTGGAAAAATGCTGAATCATGGTGACTCATGACTGCACAGAAGATACTACATGACCCATGCTTCATTATAATAGCATTATAATAAATTAACTCTGTTTTATAATTAATTTATAATAAATTAACTCTTCCCTGGTGGCCAGTCAAGGAAAATCATGGGAGACCACATGCACAGCAGCTTTCAAGCAATATAACTACTTGTACATGTGCAATAAAACCCAGCCAAAAGTAGCCAGGAAATACCTGCCCTGTAAGAATAGAATCCGTCTAGCCCCTGAGGTCAATCTCTCAGGGTTGGCCTGCTCCCATGTTCTGTGGAGTGTACTGTCGCTTAATAAATCTGCTCTCTCTCTTTCTGCTATAAACTCTGTGTGTTCGGTTCAACTCTTTGTCCATGATCACAAAGAACCTGGGTACCTGTGCCCACCTGTGACAATGTATATTTTTCCATAACCACAAGAACAAAAAGAATCACAGGGAACAGCAAAGAGTCAACAAAGTTCTGGAGCAGTCAAGTCCTTGGTTCTGACTGAATCCTGACACCTGGGTTGCATGAAACACTGGTTTCTCTAGTTGATGCCTGTTGCTTGCAAACCAAGGTAATTCATAAGGACTCGGAGAATGTGGTCTTATCTCAACATTGCAATAAGATGATTACTGATGAAAAATAATAAATAGGAAAGGAGGATTGTCATTTTGTAAGTTCTTTTCTGTGTCAGTTGCCTTGGTCTACTTCTGCAGCTAAAACAGTGCCTCTGTACTGGTTGAATCAAGGGTATGAAATAAAAGACAGTAAGTTCCCCAAATCAATCTAGGATAGAAAAAAAATGCTTTTGCTGAAACTAGTTACTGTAATGTTAAACTGAGAGACTGAGCCAGAGAAAATATATTAGCACATCTGCAAGTTGGCATTACCTGAACCCTTCTCAGTCACCATCCCAACTCCTGATATATAAAAATGAAACAAAAAGGCAT
>VMDR010032190.1:0-11788 GCA_007922815.1 Macrotus californicus
ATTTCTTGAAGTCCTGCTGTGTACCAGGTACTGTTCTAGGTGCTGGGCATATACAGTGGTGAATAAACAGACAGAAACCTCTGCCTTCATACCAGTAGGGGGAGACAGATAATAAGAATCATAAATATGTAAATTATAGAAAGTATTAGAAGTTGGTATATATAGAGAAAAAAAAGCAGGATAAAGGGAATGGAGAGAGTTCAGGACAGGGAGGAGTGTGCCACTGGGATAATAATAAGCTATTACTTCTATTGATATTTATTGAAGCCCTGGCTGGTGTGGCTCAGTGGATTGAGTGTTGGCCTGTGAACTGAAAGGTCGCTGGTTTGGTTGCGGGCCAGGTCCCCTGTTGGGGGCATGTGAGAGGCATGTGAACCAGTCCATGCTTCTCTCGCACATTGATGTTTCCCTCGCTTTCTTCCTCCCTTCCCCTCTCTCTGCAAGTAAATAAATAAATTCTTTAAAAATATATTTATTGAAGCTAGATCTTACCTGCCCACAAAGTGGCATTTATCACACCTCTCCCTATGCCACTACTATGTATGTCAGAATGACTCTAGATAACCCATTCCCCACTCTGGAGAGGAGGCTAAATTGGGATATCATTGTGTTCTGCATAGGTGATGACATCACCATCATACATCTCAGTACCTTGTGTAAATACTCATTCAAATTCTCTTATTTTCTATATATATATTTTAAAGATTTTAGTTATTTATTTTTAGAGAGAGGGGAAGGGAGAGAGAAAGAGAGGGAGAGAAGCATCACTGTGTGGTTGCCTCTCGTGCACTCCTCACTGGGGACCTGGCCCACAACCCAGGCGTGTGCCCTGACTGGGAATTGAACCAGCGACCCTTTGGTTTGCAGCTCACACTCAATCCACTGAGCCACACCAGCCAGGGACATTATCTATGTTTTTAACATTTGGCTAAATAGTAATATGTGCAATTCATTTTTTGTGTGTGAACTGATATAGGGCTTCTATTGTACTTTTCCCCAAATACTTGTCTAATAGTCCCAGGACCATCTAGGAAATAATTCCTCCTGTCCCCACAAATATAAAACACCAAACCTATCATATACTAATTACTTACAGGCATTGTATGAGGCTAAACACTATGTAGTTGCTATTTTAGGGTCAAAGGTAGTAGAATACTAGCAATTCCATACGATTCAAGCTAATACTAACTTTTGGCAAAAGTGAAATTTCCTTTCCTTCAAGGGGGATGTAGAATATTTGCATGGTTGAAAAAATAAGGTCAGTTAGAAAAGAATTCAGATGTGTGTCGCCAAGAAGTTTTAGCTGGCAAGAATAAATGAGTTGAAATGAGATGAAGTCAGTGGGTGGGGTTGACTCTCTAGCATTTTTTCCCTGAAAAATAAGAGCAAATGCTGCACACTGCATTTTTAAACATATAATATTCTTTTCCCCTGGTGGACTTTTGGGTCCACTTCACACCAGCTGAGGTCTTTCTCGTGAGGTCTTTCCTGCTTCCCCGTCTTCTCCCTGCTGGTCTCATTATTAAAAATGTGCTACTGTCAGATATAAATGATGTTTCTCACTAAGTACACTCGATAGCATTTTCCTTTCACTCTGTCTTTCCTCCAAATCTAACAATAAGCCGGTTTGCCTTGCTGAAAAAGGTCCCAGGCCTCTCTGACTATTCCCAGGCTTGCAACTTGCCGTGACTGGCAGTGATTGATCCATAACCTTTGGGCACTCAGGCAATTATAAGCTGCCCATAAACTTTGCTGTGCCAGCAGAGCAAATAAAAAACTTGGGCTTCTAGTTCTGGGTCAGTGAAGTTCCCTTTTCATGATGTTGTATGAAATGGGAATTTTACCTGTAAGAAGGAATTCTTCAGAGAACAATGAGCATTATTTATATTTTCCTTTGCAATCACCATGAAACATGACAGTGATTACAACTTTTTTCTTCTTTGTCCACACCTACATTTTTTCTCTACTTCCAACCTGCAATATTTCTTCTAATGCCTTTCTACTAACGTAGGAATAAGGGGAGAGAAACCCAAGTTTCTGGTGTTCAAAGAAAAATGAAAGTCAGAAACGGCCCTTTGTGAACTGAAGATTCAATATTTCCATTCCCGTAGTTCTGGAGTTGTCAATGATTTTTATTTTCACTAATGAGGCAATAACTCGAGAACTGGTCTTCTTCAGGAGACAAATATTATGAAACAGCTGTCATTTGTCTCAGAGCTCTGCTTTCCGCAGAGGCGTATGTGTATGTGCTTGTAGGAAAAAAGGGCATTTTTCTCAGCCAAGATCGAATGAGCTGTAATAGACTGATTACTAGATGGTTTATCATAAAATCTCAGTACTGGAAAAGAACATTACAGGTCATCCAGTTCAATCTCCTGTGTACAAATATTCTTATTCAAAGCGAAAGGGCCAAGTTCACTCGTTTTTGAAGCTGCTAAACACTATCATCATCTAATTGTATGACCGACCTCTCTCTTTGCAAAATGTTCTATGACACATGTATTTTTAAAATTGATTGTCTTTAGAATTTTGTGACATTGAGAGAAATTACAGACGTCCTAGACTAGGTTATAGTACTCTCAGGAAAATGATGTTTTCCCTGAAGGATAACTGCTTCACTTTTCTATTTCATTTTAGCTGCTATTTACTGGTTGTAGGAAGAGAGCACACCGCTCCTAATCTCCCTGTGGTTGATGGTTAAATTAATGGCCCTCCACGTACCACACCTTCCTGTCTGTCCTTGTGAGTCCCCCACCCCCACTCCATAGAAACTAAGCTTGGCCATGTGACTTCCTTTGGCCAATGACTTCGATGCCCAGTTCATCACACTTCACGACACACACTCTGCTTTTGATAGTTAGTGGGGTCAGAAATAAAAATAGAGAAAAATTGAGTGATGAAATCATTTCGTGACTACAAGTTATGTTAGGAAAGAGTCTCTTTAATTGGCAATACTTTAAAAACTCAGTACAGATAAGTTTTTACGTGACTTATTTAAATGTATATGCTCCTGAAGAACATTATATATTATCTTCTGTTTATTTCAACTAGCTCGTATTCAGTTTTAATTTTATTTAATTTATTTATTTTTAAATATTTTATTTTTAGGGAGGGGAAAGGAGGGAGAAAGAGAGGGAGAGAAACATCAATGTGTGGTTGCCTCTCATGCGCCCCCTACTGGGGACCTGGCTCACAACCCAGGCATGTGCCATGACTGGGAATCGAACCGGTGACCCTTTGGTTCACAGGCTGGTGTTCAGTCCACTGAGCCACACCAATTAGGGCCAGTTTTAATTTTAAAACTCGTATTGTTTCTTGATTTATTGATAAATATATTGAGTCACTAAAACAAACATTTATGAGACACTATGTGCCAAGTATAGATTTCAGTTATGAATAATATATAATTCTTAATCTCAGGAAACTCTTAGGGTGGAGTACGGAGGGGGCAGGGAGAAAATTGTAACAAAATAGCACAATAATGTAAATTTGATAGGGTAATAGAACATTGCACGTAACAGAAATAAATTATTTTAGGAATTGTTTTTTCATTTATTACACAAGACTTAATTATATAGCTCATTGATAATGTGGAATCTCTTTATTTAAGGGATTGACAATCTTATTTTTTTACTCTATCATTGATTTTTGTCCTAATTTCATCTTCATGTTTTAGATAGTTTTCTGTTTTTAAATTAAATTTTACCTGCTCGTACCTAAAAGCAGTGGTTCTCAAAATGGGGTCTGTGGACCCCTGGGAGTCTCCAAGACACTTTCAGGGGTCCCATAATGTCACAATGGTAACAATACAAAGACTTTTTTGACATTTTTCTCTGTGTTGCCATTTCATTAATGACACAAAAACTAAGGTGGGTAAAACTTCTGACTCCTTAACACAATTTAAGGCACTGACATCAAACTGTACTAGTAGTCATTGTATTCTTCATCTCTACGCAGCTGGGGAAAAGAATCAGTTTCACTTAAAACGTCATTGAATATGCAGTAAAAATGATTAAATTGTGATCAGGCACACATATCTTTTTAATAGTCTGTGTGATGAAATGACTATTATGCTATATATGAAAAGATGATGGTTGTTTCAAGGAAGAGGACTCATGGGATTATTTGAGTTGTGAATTGAACTAATTGCTTTGTTCAGGGAGCACCATTTTTGTTTGAAAGAATAACTGAGAAACTATGGTGTTTCTGATGTGGGTATTTGGCAGACCTTTTCTCAAAAATGAATGAAGTGAGTCTGTCGCTATAGGAAAGTCAGCTGCCAGTGTTTGCTGCCCATAGAAACTTAGAACTCGCCTTCTTGTTCTTTTTTTAACATGTCAGAATCTCACCAATGTTAAGAATCTGTGAGGTGCATTGGACCCAAAGACCTTTGGGATTTGTTGACAGATGATTCAGTTTCCATGAGAGACAAAGTACAAAGATTAGTGTGCAGTTCTGAGTATTTTTGTAAATAAATCTAGATGTGATTACTTTCACAGTCTGTGATTCATCACTAAGGGTTGCAGGCAGTTAAGTGCATCATGAATTTACCCACATATTCTGTGGCTTTTCTTGGAGGAACTTCCCTTGTTAAGGCAATTGAGCTCACCACGAGAATAAAATAGCTTGTTCACTATCCACCATTACCCATGTCTACTATTGTACTAAAAGGCCTGGAAGTATAACTGCAGGTAACATTTGTGCCTTTATAACGGGATGGTCAGAGTATGGGAATAGGGCTTAGGAAAACGGGCTGAACTATTGGTAGACAAACTAAAAGAATTAACAATGCATATTACATTTGTAAAGTCAGTTTCACAAAGTTTTCTGGTTTAGAACATTTAGGATATTTACAAAAATGATGTACATTCTCATTATATAAATAACACATTCTACAAAATTTGGGGCAAGAAAGAAAATAACACAGAAAATGAAAATCCTTTCTAATCTTAACATCCAAAATTAACCATGATTAATCAGTGGGTGTGTCTTCTGCCAGCCTTTTTCCTAATCCTAGCCAGGCAGAGCTGGAAGGGACCTCACAAATTATGTAGTCCAACCTACTCATTTTATAGATGAAGAGACTCCATTAAAAGGTTGACTCTCTTTCTGGTTTTGTTTCAAGTCCTTTAAGCAAGAACAGTAGACCCTCATGATAAGAGAGTTCATTTTGCAGTGCAGATATATTTGGAAAAATCCTGGGTTAGATCACGGGCCCCCAAAGAGCTGGCCCAGACAAAGAGCCCGATATAACCCAGTTGGCTTCTGAGGCCTTCCTGCTTTGATCTTCGCCTGTGATGATGTGACATTTGGAGCTGCAGCAGCCTTTTGTGACCTGAAGTGACAAGCCTAAGGACAAAAAGCTCACACACTGTGGGTGACAGAATAAAATGATAGAAAGAACATGGGTCCTTAATGACATAATTGAGCTGCCAAACCAACCTGAGAATTGTCTACCCTCAGATCTCTTGGTGAGAAAATCAAATGCTTCTATTGTTTAAGTTTCTTTAAGCTGGATATTCTGTTACTCACAGCCCCCAAAATCAAAATTCATAAACCCTGTAACCTTGAGCACATAAGGTCTTATCTGTTCTCTATTCTCTGCCTAGGTGCCTTTATTGGCAAAATAGAGATAATATATGCACATATTTTACAAAATTATACACATTTTTGTGTTCTACTTCCATCATCTAACATTATATCACGAGTGTCCTATGTTCTTTAAAAGTTTTCTAAAAGGCACAATCTTTGATGATTACGTGTTTTTCTCCAAATGCCCCTATTGTTGAGTGTTTAGATTTTTAGCAAATTTTCTTTTATATAACCAAAGGTTGCAATGACTATTCCTTGTACTTGATTTTTTATATCTTCAATTATTTTCTGAGGATAAATTCCTAGAAATGGAAATACTGTATTACATTTTTAAGATTTGTGTTATCAATGGCCACCTTGGCTCCCTCTGCCCGCCCCCCCAAGACTTGACATTGCTGCTCAAAGTGGACAGGAGCCCTGGCCGGAGCTCAGCTGGTTAGAGAGCTGTCCCGATACACCAAGGTTGCAGGTTTGATCCCCCGATCAGGGCACATAAAAAAATCAACCAATGAATGCATAAGTAAGTGGAACAACAAATCAATGTTTCTCTCTCTCTCTCTCTCCCTTCCTCTCTCTCCCCTCCTCTCCCTCTCTCTCCAATAATCAATTTTAAAAAACACTGTATTAAAAAAAGTATACAAAAGTGTGGAATATTTGTTTTAATAAGTAATGCATGTACATGGCTCTAAAAGTATTTCAGTGTATTCAAAAGTACACACTGGCAAGTTTTCCTCCCCTCCCTGTCCCTAGCTTCCTCGTTCCACTCCCAATTATGTTCTAAACATATATGGGGCCCTGGCAGGAAATAGATGGTGCAGGCAAATTAATCAATGTCAGGAAAGGGATTATTTATAAAGTGAAGCAGGGTACTGAGGAGCCCAAAGGAACAGTGTAACACCCTGGAGTTAGTAGCAGGGGCTCCCTAGGACTACAGGGGAGAGACTGAAATGGAGGCCGGAAGGCTTGTGTGGACAGGGCTGGCTGAGAGGCGCTTTGAGAGAGGAGTGTAGCCAGCCCGGGGAGGGGCTGGGTGAATAAACCACCTGAGGTCACCACCCTCCTGCTGCTGCCACACTCCTGCAGAACCAGAGGACAAGGGAGCCTGTTGCCACCACCTCCTTTGGTACAGGGGAGCCTGAGCTTGTGGCAGCGTCTCCTGAAACACTGAGTTTTGGTGTGCACAGGACGGCCACACCGAGTTTCTCAGAGATAGTGCTGCCCTTCTCACAGGTGCATTCCTCATTCTTTCAATGAAGGACGTGTCCTGCGGGCCCTCCCCGGCAAAAGTCAGGTGCTGTGGTCCTCCGGCTGCACATGGGAATCCGTTCTTACATCCTTTCTCTTTCAGCACGTGACCTCTTCTCTGTGCAGGGGGTTCCAGAATCTGTGAAATAGGCACTCTCCTGTCTACCCAAGCTTCAAGGACCCATCCCAGCAACGCAATTAAGACCAGCCCCAGGGGTCCTTGCTACGAGTTAAACTCTGAGTCAAGGCAGAATGCTCCCGTGACAATAAATTTTTCTCCAGCTTAGCTTTATGATCCACCCCTGTGGTCCACTCCCATTGCTCCCAGTTGTCATACTGGGAGTCTTTAGAAAGCAGAGGCCAACTCAGTGCTTAAATCCTAATGCTTTATTGAGACTGGGGTTTGCCTGGGGCTGTCCAGGTTTTACCACTGATTGTCCCACATCTTGGCAATGCCCTCAGTCCTAGGCAAACGTGGATAATCTGTCACCCTAATTTGAGAGGTGCACTCCCAGGGCGGTGAGAATGAGGGGAAAGGGGCAGCAAGGCAGAGAAGCAGGGCAGGCAAATACAAGGTGATGTATTAACAGGCTGGCCAGACCTTCAAGAGAAAAATACAGCTGCTTGCTTGGTCATGCGACTTATCCCCAGAAAGGCTGCACCAAGCCACTGCTCCTGGGGACAGTCTATTGGAAGGAGGAAGGAAGAGGGATATGTCTGCCAATTTCTTCTGGGCTCATGTCTCTCACTGGTCAGAGTTCACCATACGGAGTGTTAAGCCCTCTGCAACTCTGGGCTCTGTCACCTAGCCTTTCCGAAGGGCTGCTGGGGAAGTCACGTTGCATACTTCCTGCTGCAGCACAGTAAGTCCCCACTTAATGCCATGGATAGGTTCTTGGAACTGCAGCACAACGATGTATAACGAAACCAGTTTTACCATGAGCTAGTTGATATAAACAAGAGTTAAGTTCCTATGGCACCTCATCAATGTGGTAACAAAATGATGTGGAATGAAATGACATCATTGGAGGACCTGCTGTAGTTCTTCTGAGTCTGTGGTTCTGGTTTAGGTCAGGCCTCCGGGCAGCGGAGCTCTGTGGCTCTCACTGCAATGCGTGTAATGGAGACCAAGACCTGGCCCTCCCCCTGGGGCCGATGAAAGAGCGGGCAGTGGTGGGAAGTAAGGCAAGCGAGGATTTGGAAGGCCGATATCTGTAGAGCGAATCAGGGGAGGTGTATAAACGAGTTACAGTACAGTAGATAAACGTTCATCGGCGGGTTCGTCAATGTGTGTTAATATTTTGAACTGGTGTGAAGGCAGCATAACGTGGTGGTTTATTTTTTTAAATCTTCAAATGCATTTTGTACGGTTTTATGTATTTATTTTTAGAGAGAGGGGAAGGGAGGGAGAAAGAGAGGGAGAGAAACATCAATGTGTGGTTGCCTGTCATGTGGACCCCACTGGGGACCTGGCCCGCAACCCAGGCATGTGCCCTGACTGGGAATCGAACCAGTGACCCTCTGTTTCACAGGCTGGCACTCAATCCACTGAGCTACACCAGCCAGGGCGGTGGTTTAATACTTGCAGTCTGCGATCAAACTTGGACTTGAATCCCAGCTCTGTGACTTACCAGCAGCACTATTGCGCAAGTTACTTAATCTCATATGTAAAATGCAGAGCACAGTAGTGCCTTCCTCACTATGTTTATCGTGAAGAGCAGAGGAGATAAATAAGGCCTGCAAGGTGCTTGTAAGAGTGCTTGAAACTCAGAAGTATTTAGCAAGTTGGCAATTCTTAATTTGTGGCAGTACTTCTAAAGGTACCTTTACAGGGCCACTTAGAAAAATTTCATTCAGATTTCCTTTCATTTCATTTAGAAAGGCTAATAATAATAACCACCACCACTTTCTGAATATTAGCTATATATCCGGAACTATGCATTCAACATTCAACCGCACATAACACTCTGAAGAAGGTGTCTTCATTTTCCAGAGAGTAACTCAAGGTTTAGAGAGCTGTGCAACGTCTCCAAGACTATAAGTAGCTGAAAGGATTTTGAAAAGTTTACTTGCATTTTGTATCACTCAAGGTCCCTGTAGCAAACTTATGGCACATTGAAACTGGATAATTGAGGGGTGTTTAAAAAGTGGTGGGTAGGACAACAAATATCGTTGTGCCCACCTGTATTGTTTGGTTAGATTGGGGCTTATGGAAACCAACAAAGATGGGACAGGACCCTCGGGAGAGCAATGGTTGAAAGCTGTAATCACTCCTAGTCCTTAAGAAGAATGTGGCTGGAGAAAGAGACTGTCAAATATTCACAGGACAGGTCACTTGGTGTAATTACCAGGCCCATCTCTGAGGTTGCATGACCTCTGCTGGGCTTTTCTGGGGATACCAGTATCTTCAAACTTGCTCTCCATTCTGAAAAATCCATCCCTATACCTCTTCCCTGTCCTCCTTGGCATCAATTTTTCAATCTTAATCTTTCTAAGTCTCTGAGCAGCCAGCCAACTTCCTAGTTATTCACCTTAGTGTAGTCCTTATTTTAGGCCATTTCTCCTGCAGAAGAAAGTGGACAACCAGATTTATAAACTGAAGTTGAGCCCTCTGGGTGGATGCATTCCCCTTCACCAATGTCTCTCAAGGCCACCCATATAGGTGGCTATTGACTTCTAGCTGGTGCTAGCATACTGAGCAGATCCATTTGTAAATCAGGCCTCAGCTTTTACTGCTCCCGTTAACTGCTCAGGGGGAACTCCTTATGCGGCCATAGGGTGAATTAAAGGCAGTATGGTAAAGCAGTGGGAGCAGGTGCCCTGTGCGTGTGAGCCGCCAGCTTGAGCAGTTTATTTGTGCCTTTTCTAGCTTTGCTTGAGTCTAGTCCTGCATATGCCATTTTTATTTTACCGTGGAATGCTGCTGTCCAATTTAGTTTTATCATAGTGTGGAGAAGTTGAGATCCAGTTCGTGGCGGGCAGTTTACCTTGCTCAGGTACACAGTTTCTACCAGGGCCTAGAGCAAGCCAGGTATTGCTTTTCAAATAGAAAATTGTTGGTAGAAGCTTCTCCTATTGAGACCTGCCAGAGGCTCCACGCAGTTCTGCTGTGTGCCCCTAGATACTTCTGATAGTGGTTTGTTGACCCAAGATAAGGGACGGGACAATTAGTACCACAGCTGGACTTTCCGCAGAGTCTTATCTTGCTCCAGGCCCTATTTGATGGGTTCAAGAAGCATGATCAAATGTTGTCTTTGTTGACTCTAAAATCACTGTGCCTCTTTCATTGTGATAGGTTGTATAAGGAGAGGCAGCTTATCTCATTGAGAGGTGATTTCCCAACGTACTCAAGGCCACTAGACCCTTAGAAACCTAAATGATGTGCTAGGTCTGAGTCTTCTTGCTTCTCTCTCACGTTCTGGCATGCATATGTCTTACTTCCTATGTCTACTTCTTGTTCACTGGGTCCAGTTACCATAATGTCATGGTTATACTGTGTCAGCATGTTACTTTGTGGGAAATCAAAATGATCAAGGAGTTCTCAGACTCTATAATGGTAGAGAACAAGAGAGCTGACATAACCCTGAGAATACCAGGTATACTGCTGTCCCTGCATCTGAAGGTGAATGGCTTCTGATAAGCTCTTGATAGAGATAGGTTAAACAGTTTTGTTAAGTCGGTAGCTACAAACCAGGTGCCAGAGGTTCTATTTATTTGACCGTATAAAGGCACTCTATCCACAACCACATCTGTGATTAGAATCATTATCTGATTGGAAGAGAGTCTGGAGGGTCTGCCTCCTCTAGCGAGGGGGGTTCAGGGAGATTTGGGGCTCAAAATTCTCAGTCTTATCTGTGTCTATCCAAATGTCCATTTCTATTGTATTTCTCAGGGTCCCACTTACTGTCTGTGCTTGGTCCACAACCATACATGCCCTGCAACTTCCGGAGGTGACTAACTACTTTAGCTGCCTTCGAGGCTTTCTAATTCTGCACCTGTGCCCTGAGTTGAACACCAGGCTTTCAATGTATTCTCCCTTCCACATACTCCTTCTAGGATAATTAAAAATATCAGCTGACCCACAATCTTTATAATCACTACTAATTATTGCACGTGACCAAACTCTACAACTATTTGCTCTCACAAAATCTTGCCCTCCATCTCTACTGTGTGATCATTTGAATTATTGTGATGTCACTGAATCCACAGGAATGACCAGAGTCCCAAGGGAGTTATCTATGCACTCCTCAAATTTGTAATCCATTGTATCCCAGCATTTCATGTTAGTCTTTTGTGTCTTGGGGCTAATTCTGGTATCAATTACTGCATCATTCAGAGTCCCAGCATGAACCAAATTGCACATTCAAATCAAGTAATTAAGGTGAGTTAGTAAAGGGGCCATTGACAAATATGTGGGTTGGGTTTAGAGAGGGGATATGGTAATACTCCAGGACTAGCAACAGCATGGAGGAGCAAATGGAGGGAAGAGTTACCAGCACCAGGTAGAGTAGTTGTATGGAAAGGACCCCTGGGTAGAACCTATGGCCTTTAATAGGATTTGGGCAACCCACAGTCCACCAGGGGAGTAAATACCCTCTCTTTACTCTCCTCCTGCCTTCCACTCTCCTGCTAATGCTCCCATTGACTGAAAACCATCTTAAACCAGAAGAAGTGATAGTTTAGCTTTGGGGGCACAGAACAGAATATTGATAGGCGGAGAGGAGATTGGAGGATCAAATGAAAATGTCTAGCACAACTCCAAATCCTGTGCTTTTCATTACTATATATGAAGATACTAGCCCAAATCTGTAGAAATAGGAAATCTCAGAGAATTTCATGATTATTTTGTTTTTATCACTCTAGGATTTCATTATGTCTGTTGAGATGAGGGAACTCAATTCCATGGAGGCATCCACTGACCTTCCAGATGACAGTGACCCAAGGAGTTTTT
>VMDR010032191.1:0-11788 GCA_007922815.1 Macrotus californicus
CAACAATTAAAAAAAGGGAAAAAAAAAAAACCGTCAACTGATACGCACTGGAGAAAATGTTAAAGAATGAAAATTTAGAAATGGGAAACTGGAAAAGCACTGATTTTTTTGTTTACTATTAACATTACATTTTGTCTTTTTAACTTTTTATTATTGTAAATGGATAGTGCCAACAATACCAGTATTACACACTGTTCATCATTCTCTAGGTTATATTACATATATAAATCTGGAACATTATTGGATGAAAATACACCCAAAGGGAAAACACACATAAAAGTCAAAGATAAACTATAACTTGACAATATGCACAGAAATATCATCTGTTCCAAATTATATACCCTTAGCTTTCTAATGCCAACTTTAAATTACATTTGCCTTTCTTGCGCATTTTCAGCCTCGTTTCGCAGAATCACAAGCTAATATTTGTTGTGCTGTTTATTTGGAGGAAAATCATCTCTCACTGTGGCTAAGTTGGTGAAGGTGGTGGATTCACAGAACCCCTCACTCGAGAGGTGGAGACAGCCTGTCCCGCGTGCAGACTACTTCCACGTGGACTCTCCCTACGTCCTCTGAAGAGGTGCTCTCCTTGCTTGCACATTTTTCCCTTTGGTAGGTTTTTCACACTCATCTCTAGGCATTAAGTTCTTTCATCTGGGAACATATTTTGTTTTAGCTGGGAAGATCGAGGTATCAGTACCCTTCATGCAAAAAGAACTATAAAAGATTCTCTTGCAGGGTTTTCGCTTGGTCTCTGCCTGGCCAGGCTGAAGTTTGCCGTCTTCCAAAGTAGGAAGTCTTTTTGCAGAGCAGGCTGCTTGCCAGATTGAGTCTAGGCCTCATGGGCCTGAGATTTACTGTTTTTAATCTTTCTTCTGATGGGCATGCTAAATACCTGTTTCATGCAATGTTTAATTTCAGCACAGCAGGTATTAGTGTATCCAAAAATGGGAGTAAGCAGCCTGTTTCCTTGTATGATAAAATGCCTAAAACACAGCTAGGTTTTTACACCATCCAGTCCTTTATCCCCTTAACAGCCAGTGCCTGTTTCTTTAAAAATGGTACTTTTCATGGATTCTTCTGACTATTTCTAAGATAATTTTCCATAGCCCATCTTCCCCACTAAGAATATGAAATTCCACATCTGTATTTATTTGGACAGTTTTTGAACGGAGACTAGTAGACAGCAGAAAGGTTTGGGGCTGCTTCCTTTTATTTTATTTTTAGAGAGAGTGGGAGGGAGAAAGAGTAAGAGAGAGATATCAATCTGTTTCCTCTTGTGTGTGTGCCTCCACTGGGAATTCAACTGGGGGCCTTTGCAAAGGAATTGACCATGCAATCGTATAAACTTAACAAACACACACACATCACACACAGAGGCACACACACGGCAAAGCAGAGGGAAGAGAACAGACATTTTCACATAGGAAAAAGTAAGTAATCCATGCGTTAAAGAGTGAGAGCATCCTTCAAGTTAACAAAAACTGTGTCAGTCAACAAGTGTTTATTAGGTACATGTACCTAACTGGTCCAATGTGAAATGCTTTTAACATGAAATACATGATTCCTCTATTATGAAAACTCTTCAATAACATTTCTCCAAGTCCCCATAACTATTTCCCCAAGAATCCCCTCTTACCTCTTTCCATTTTGTCCATTTCAGTAATGAATAAATACATAAATGAAATTAAAGTTCTATAAAAGATTTTTTAAGAGGAAAACATAGAACCAAGTGGGCCCAGCAAATCTCAGGCAGTAAAGAGAAGAAATTAAGAAGAAAGAGCTCAGATAAAAGGTCTTGTTCCCTTCAATCTATTCTCCAAATTGCAGCTTGAAGAATGACTCCACAGATCAAAGCTAATAATAATATCAATAAATCAGATTTGATAATGACACTGATGTTGATAATGCTCATCAGAGCTGCCACTTATTGAGTACTTAGCATGTGCCAGGACTCTTAGTAAATACCTGTGCATTTGACTTCCTCTTATCATATCTGTCCCCAGTTCAAATGCTTTCCTTTGCCTTCAGGGTAAAATTCAAACTTTAATAACAGAATAGACACGACTTTGTTAAATCTGACCTCTCTTTCAGCCTTTTCAGTCTCGTTTGCCACCACCTTACACTCCGTACACCGACCGTGAAGGAATTCCTCCTCAGTTCTCTAAGACACCTTGCTCTCTCTCACCTCAGGACCAATCCTACTTAGTTGGAAGGTCTCAACTTCCATATCACTTCCTCTAGGGAGCTTTTCTTGACCTTACACGTCCTGGTGAGTCTCTCCTCGTGCACAGAGCAACTGTGCTTGCTGTCATGAATGTATTTATTCCCATGTATTATCACTTCCTGCCTCCATATTCTCCACTAGACCATAAATTCCATATGGACAGAGACTGAATGCCAGGCTTACAGATTGTTCCCAGTAAATATTTATAGAATTAATAAATGGATAAATTCCTAATCCTATGAATTACTTAAATGGAGAGAAGACAGAAGTGACTCTCTTTGTCTGTCATATAAGCCTACCTTCCCCCAAAAGGGAGTGTAGAATTCAGTGTCTCTGGTGTTCCTGTCAGACGAAGTCTGTTCATACCCAGAGAATAATGGGGCATTTTCCCTGTACCATATCTAGCACAGTGTTCTGAAAGGGGCAATGCCGAATGGACTTCTGGGATTCAGGAGACAATATTGGCATGTTCATTTATATGTTTGAAAAATAAGCTTTACCAGTCTTTGCTAGGTGCACTGACACCCCTGCCCACCCCAGTGTGTGTGCACGTGAATGTGGGACAGCCTTGAGTGGTATGACAGTCAGTGGATTGGCAGGGCAGGAGGTGCTCGCACACACAACGTGCAATTACTACAGGTTACGTATACTGATGAGGGGATTCAGGGAGTCCATTATCTAACCTCAGTCACACGTTAATCTCACAAAGTGGACACCATATGTTTTAAAATTGCTGCAAAACTATAGATAAAAATTAAGACAGGTGCTAAAAATGAACAGATCAAAGATGATACCAGCATTGTAAACATGAGCTGACACATCTACTCTTCCTAGTGTGGGCTCTCCAAAAGCCACATTACTAACTAAAATAAGAATAATATAATGTTATATGACAATAAGTCAACCAAAAATAATTTAAAATGTTTAAGGCAGCTACATTCATGGTCATAAATCATAAATTTTAACCAGAGTGCTGTGCTTGAGATGTTAACTGATAACAAAGGCATATGTATATAACTAATAAACAAACTTCCATAGAGGTATGGTCAAAAGATATTTTTATTGAGGGATGTTCAATCAAAACAGCTTGAAGAACATTTGTCCAGGAAAGAGTGAGTCTCTTCCTTCTCGCCCATTCCACTTTGTATGCTGTCTTCCTCCACTTTCAAAGTATGGAGCTGTTATTCATTTAAAGGCCACTTTACGGTCCCTCCGGTCCTGTGATGCCTACCCAGTTTTCAGTATCTCTCCTCTAGGCCAACCCTCTGCTCTTGGAAGTCAAGTCCCTGAATCAATGACAGCCGTGGATTTTAAGTCAAAAGTATAAGGCACTAGAGAAATATTTACACTGAATATTCTTAATATCTTTGTCAGAGCAAAAATTACACTAGAAATTCCTGAATACAATGAAATATAAGCTACAGTCCCTTCTCTTGAGGAAGTGGTTGAAAGGGGTAGTATGCAAATTAATGAACAGTTAGAAAAGAAAGACTTCTGTCACAAATGTCCGAATCTTCCCTTCTCTCCTGATCTCAGGAGAGTAAGCAGGCTTCCTCCTCAATTTCATGTAGTAAGTGTGGGCCCACGAACAGAACCGCGCCATCTTCTGCTCTGATGCTCATTAGCTGCCATTGCCCGAGCTTCCACCTCATCACATCAGTGCGGCATAAAATTTCACAAAGGCCAAAACTATCAATAATAATGATTTGCATTTTATTGGATCTGTATTGAAACCACAGGACCTATCAAAAGACAAGGCTTTGATGATTTTACTGGAAATCTTAGAAATGGAACAGTTGTCTTAAAGAACAAGGGTACTTTTTGAGAGTTGTCCTATGGAGATTTTTTAAATCCTCTGCTTAAAATTTGACATATTAGTGATTGACTTTTCAACCCAACATTCCTTGCTACGAAAATGGTTAAAGGAATTCACTCACCATTGTCCTTGTTAGTTGGAAATGAATGCTTATTGATCACTGGTATCGATCTACTTTAGATAAAAGCAATACTTTTCAAAGTATACCCAAAAGAGTTTAAGGAGTAAAGTAAAAATGTAACTTTTCCTGGTTACGAGGTGATTGATCACAACTGATTTTGCTGCCATAAAACATAACTTACAGTGACACTGCTTATCTGGGCTCCAGAGTCGGCCCTCATTGAACTGTGCATTATGTATGAATGATTGATGTGGGTTTGAATATTTTGTTAGATTCACCTTTCATTCCATTTTGCATAGCTGACTCACATGAAAGATGAGGCCTCGTGAAAAATTCTTCAGGAGGAATGTAACAATTATGAATTTAAGTGATCTCTAGTGATTTTGTTCGCCTGATAAAGCTAATGCCTGCTTTGTTTAGAATCAGAGAGCTGAGGTCAAGCCTAGATCATTGGGGCAGTATTTTTCCAAATGAAATGTCTTTTTTTTTTTTTTGTCCGTGTCAGAAATTAGAAAAGAAAAAAACTGGTAAAAATCTTAGGAAGGTCAAGGAAAGAGAGAGCAGTGAGGGGTGTGTGAGCAGAGAGAAAAAAACAAAAGATGTGTCCCTTGGGATCTGTAACATTTGAACTTTATATTCTGACCCGGGTTAATTCTACCTTATTTATTCATATCATTGTAACTAACTGAAATATATATTTTTAACATTTGCACGGGATTAGATTAAAGCTCATACAAATGGCAGTGGACATACAGTGATATAATGCCTCCTCCATCATATTATGGGATGGGAATTCATGATCTCTTTGTGCACATAAAAACTGGATTTGACGATGTAAAATGACAGCTGTTTTCATCTAGCTTCTCTTCCCAGTCCGTCTACTTCACACAACAGTCCATCATTAGAGATCATTACTGCATTACTATTGCTAACAAGGAGGAATAAAGCCTATGCCTTCGTCTTTCTTAGATATAATAAGTCTTATGGAACAAGAGTACCCTAAAGGCCCTTCGCTTCTAAAAATGATTAAACTTCATTCAAATCACAGCCTGTAACCCACTTCTGGGCATAGTATCAAAGTCAGCTCCATAGGTGCGATCTAAGGCGGTATACTATTCCTGCCTCAGGTTTTGCACAAGAGCAGTTTGCATGCATTATCCTCAAAGAACAGATTGCTTTTTACCAAAATCCTATGCATTTTGGCACTTGGTGAGTGTCTTAGATGGCATTAACTGTAAAACATTTCTTTTTACATAATTATGGCTTTGTTTTGAGTGTGTGCTAAGATGGTTGTAAAAGTTTTAAATGTGAAGGGCTTGAGGAATAAGAGAAAAAGCTCTGAGCGAACATGCAAGCCTGTTGTTAACAATTAAAGTAGAAAATTTCCTGACAGTCTTTCAAAACTTAAGAAAAAAAAATCTGAACAGTTATTTTAATAATTGTTTCCCAAATTACACCATTATTGGAAATGTATAGAAAATACAAGTCTTGATGATTGCAAAACACCTGGAGAATCAGAGCTATTGTTTTCTGGGCATATTTATGTAGCAGTAAGATCATCTTTGTCAATAACTGATAAAAATAAATGCAGAGGGACCTGGTGTTCATTCTAATAATGAGAAATCCAGGAAAGGTCTTTGCCTCAGGCATTTACTCAGATGCCTAAATCCACCAACCTCGCCATGAATGTGTTAATTGACATGCTTGTATAAATTTTAGTAAAGCCATAATATTTTTGCATGGCAACTATTAAAAATATTTTTTTCTCTTAATTTCACCAGGGAGGCTGAGACTCTGAATTTTTTCCCCCTTGCAGGAAAGAATAATTTAGATTTTCTTCCATCCCTGTCAGAAGTTGAACAGACGAACAAAACAGATTCTTCAGAGACAATTTTACACAGAGTTACATCCATCCAATTCAATTATAAATTAAATTGACTAACGAACCATAGCTCATTATGGGAATCAATTACTCAGAACTGTCTTTGGACCAAAAATGTGGAAAATAAAAAATAATGGTCATACTTCAATATACCAGATTGTCAACGTTTGAAAGCTCTGTTTTTCTCTTGCTTGGCATAGTCCAGCGCCAAAAAGAAATGATAATCATTTGTTTTACTGCTCCTAGAGATGTTCTCATTTTATGAAGACTAGTTAATTCTTGAGTTTTGATCTCTTTGGGACAAGTACCTCAGGCTTTTCAGAGATGACAGACCAACCCTGGAGTCATGTAATCGCATGGGGATCTTTCAGATCAACTTATGCAAATGTGTTATTAAAAGGAGCCTCATTTCAGCCTCTAGTGTCACCCAAGAAATGAGAGTCAGAAATCTTGGGAGGTCATGTTAAAAGCATTTTATTAAGAAAACGATTCTAGTAACAGGATCAGGGGTCCCTAACTTCTGGAGTGTTTTCAGTCCAATTGTCTGGTAAAAGGATATCTATGGAGAATCCAATGTTGCCTTATTTACCGAGCAAAAAAGCCTGATAAAAGTACAGTATTAAAGCCATAACACTCTCTAAAATCTTTCTCCTTTTGTGATCTACAGTCCAGAAATTTTCCATCTGTTACAATAAATTTAAAAACTGTTTTGCTTTGAACATGTGAAGGAGAAGGTGATGTGCACAGGCACATATGGATATGAACATAGAGGACATGTCATAACACAGTGAGGGAGTCTATAGCCCATGGAACATATGATAAGATGCTCAGAGAACTGTGCTGAGACTTTTTTCATGGAACTGTACTCCTGAAGATGCTTTTTCTTTTTCCTCATATACTTCTTATTCACTCACCCTTGGAGAGTAACAAGAGTAAATATTTCGAAATCAAGTGTTCACATAAAGAACTAAGATTTCAAAAATAAATGTATATTTTTCTCAATGAAAAAAGCTGAAAAGCTTTGTTCACCCAGGAAGACTGTAAAATACATGAAAACAACTTAATCCTTGTAAACATATAATTCAGCATCATTTTGCTTAGAACCTCATTTTTAAAACACCCCTTTGTTAAAATGGACTGAACCTGAGTATTTTCACTAAAACATTTAAAAAAACATCAGACATAAAAGAGAAGTGGCTGGGATATTTCAAATGTGTTTTTGGCTGACACAATGAGGAGGGGACAGCTCTTCCCTCACTTACTTTTTTTATCACTAGAACAAGGGAAAAAATAGTTGCATTTCTCCCCAGAAATGGAAGAAAGATGAATGGACCTGTAATTAGAAATATAAGCATTTAATAAAAGATCCCTTGAAAAATCATTTTAATAAATAGAGTCATAGTGGAGAAGTTCACGTTCAGGGTTCAGAGCTCAGTTCAAAGATTATATGTATATCGGATGGAATCATTTACAGGGGGTTGGTGGTTTTCTACAGCAAATAAATACAACTCATTGTTTTCATGGCTTTCTCTTTTGTGAACAGCTCAGTCCTTGGCATCAGGCTTGGATTCATATCATCTCTCTTCCTTATTGTCTGGGAGACAGTGGACAAGACAACCTCTCTCCACCTCAGTCTCCTAATCTTTAAAACTGGAATAATATCAATACCCATTTTCTAACGTTGCTAAGAGAATCAAATAAGGTAATGCATGTAGTTACCCCAGTGCCTGGCACACGGTAATATTTAATATATGTTTCCTAGTATTCCCATTATGATTTTTCTTTCTATTTTATAATTTCAGGATATGCACAACTCCACACCCAAAGGGAAGAGTATATTCTTTCCTTTCACTTTTTCTCAGGCACTTTGTTGACACTGGACTTATGCCTTGTTTCTCAAATAGCCAGCTAAAGCAGGCCTCAACTAGTTTTTAGAGCTGCTTACAAATGTCGGAGGGGGTACCCAGGTCTGCAGCTGGGCATGCAGGGGACTTCTTTGGAGCACATGGTGCAGCTGTCTTCTTTCAGCCCTTCAACCTAGTGGTGTCACCATTTCCTGGTCCTTGGCCACATCCCCAAGCCATGCAGTGCTCAGGGGCCACCCCTGAAGCATAGGCAGTCATAGAAGATCATTATGAACTAAGTGATAGCTGCTTTGGAGGCTACAAACACTCAGGACTGGGAAATCATATAAATATTTCTGATAATTTGTCAGTATTTAGAAGGTGTGCTTCTTAAAGGCCTAAAGCATGGTCAAACAGTGCATTGCACGAATATCATGCTCTCGAGCCCACATTCAACTGAATATTTGTGTTATCAGAAGTAAATACCTTTGTCTTTATTCCTTCATAGAGTGATAGGCAGAGAATCCAAGCTCGAGAAGCTGAAATCAGACTCGTACTACATCGTAATAGTTCTTGGCAAAGCCTTCTGCTGTTTTAATTTTAACCAATTAGAAGAGCCAATCTTCTTTTCGTTCAGAAATGTATTAAAAGATATCACATTCAAAGGCTAGACATGCCTGCAATTAATTACTGGTGTCCAGCTAAAGGTCTACCATTAGCTATTGCCATGACAACCTTTAGAAGGCCTTAGCCCACCTGTTGCAAGATAGAAACAACATTAGGCAGTTGGTTCCTGCACTTGGCCTCCCTCTAGCCTATGGGGAATTTGTACTAATTAGAATTAGTTGTCCTTCTGTAGTCCGGCTCCTGACACAAATTGCATTCTGTAGCTTCTTGTTCCACTTGAGTTCACAGACAAAATAGCCCATGCCATGTCTGAAATGAAGCAAGGCAATATAAAAGGGTTTTATGTCATTGGCTAATATACTTTAACATTTTAACTAATATTTTCAGTGTTGGTTTCTTGGGAGGGAGCTTCTTTGCTTTCTTCTCCTTTTACTCGGTGTTGTTTATGATGATAAAGCACGTAATTTTAATATGGCTTGTTCGGGTGTCATTAACCCATTGTCAGGCTCGACTGCTTATGAAACAAAACAAGTGACCTTTAAAAATGATAGTTTGGAATGGCCCCATGGTGATGGGGACGGGAAGTACAAACAGCAAAGAAAACGAAAGGAGCTTTTCTTCTTGCCTCTCACTAAAAAAAAGAAAAAAGAACAAAAAACTTCACTGAAAGCACGAGCCCATGGAGGAAGAGCCATAAAGAAATAGAAAAGCCAGGAAATTATTAGGATGTTAGCATGTACAGCTTCACCCGAATGAGTGAGATCCACAGCCTCAGCAAGATGCAACAGCACACAGCTACGGGACCCACAAATGGAGAATAAAAGACAAAAACTCGTCAATGTTCCCCAGGTAAGACTGATTTTTAAGACTAACTTTTAATATCCTAGGATATGAGGAGGGGGGTGAGGAGAAGCTGCAAGTGCTCTGTCCTGTGCCACCTTTCCCGAAAAGGACGAGGGTGTTGACAGTGGAAGTGTCATCTAAGAAGTAAAGTCTACGTAGTTTCGATAATCTCACTGTGGAGTCATTTTAGTAATTTCTAGAAATAGTGCAACTCCAAAATTCAAAGCAAAATTAATGTCCTAAAGAATTTCTGTTAGATTTTTCCCAGGCCTGAGGGAGCCTCAGTTTGCCCAGCTCATTTTCATTATGGACAGAAAATAGGCTTTGATTCCTGCTTCACCGACCCTGTCGAGGTACCTAAGTTTCCAAGAATTCATGAGACAAATGGCCTCATGGTTTTTATAGACTTTCTCTCTGCACAAGAGGTTTTCTAACCAAAGTATCTTAATCTTCCCACAAATAAGTAAGATACAGTTTTATTTTTGTTTTTTACAAAAGAGCCAATTGAGAGCTAGGAGAGTGTTCTTTTCACAATTTAGTTGGGGAAGATGGTGGCAAGCCACCATTTACTTTTTCATAACAGAGGAAGTGTAAGTAGTTCTAAAATAAAATCTATACACATCCCAAATTCATTCTCAAGGCTATCAACCATATCAATCTCATATTGTTCAGAATGGGACTGAGGCCAAGGACAAATGTCTCTCTTTCTTTCCCTGACTTTGAATCTGAATTCTGAAATGATAAGTACTTTAAAATTCTTAAAATAGATGCATTTAGAAATGTCTGACCCAAGGTAGTGCCTAGTTACTCATAGACAAGCCAGAACTGCCTTCATGAGAGCATTAAGTGGAAAATGTATAAAATGTGCAAAATGTACAAGAAAAATCACTAAAAAATCCAAGGAAATTTTAAAGCCTTGATTTAACTGAGAAAATTACCTATATTTTCAATTTTTTGTGTTCTATTGTAAAGTACTGTAGAACTACTTGAGAACAACAAGAAAGCCATTCCTCAGGAAACAAGAAACTCACTTATGAAAATGTCAAAGTGTTTATCAAAAAATAGGCCTCTTCACACTTGCTATGTATCAGAAATTTTTATGCTATTTATTTGTTTATAAAACTCCTTTTCCTTGAGACACCAGAGAGGAAGCAAAGTTTTTCACTAGAGCATCCATAACTGACACCTTCAGTAATAATAACAGAAATGGATATGAACCACAAAACTCAACACAAACCACACCCCCAGGTGGGTAGGCCAGAGTGGCTCATTGACTTGCTAGCATGAACAAGCTGAATGATGCCTAGAACCTTCTCTGTTGGCTTGCTTGAGTAGCAAATGGGCAACACCAAAAGATATTTCAGTTGGTCCAAATGCTGTCATGGATAGTTGCTCACTAAGGACAGACACAGAGTTAGTCCCTCTCTAATATTTTCTGCATTAATGAAAAGTGCTTTAAAAATCAACTCACATTTATATCAGGATTTCTCCCAGGAGCCACCTCTTCCAGTGAGACTTTTCTAGTCTTCCCACTCCCATTCACAAGTCAGCTTCTGTGCTGCCTTGTGGTAATCTGTGCCTGCTTCTAGCTTAACTCTTCACTTTTTCATTGGCATGCTCTGCAAACAAAAGATTTCCAAAGTAAAGGATCTTAATTTTCCCATAAGCAACAAGTAAGATAGAGAAATTAGTTTTACTAAAGGGGACCAAATGTAAGAGCTGAAAAAAATGTCTCTACTAATGTTCCACAATCTGTTTCCATTCCAGCCTCCCCTGCTAGTCTGTGAGCATTGAAAGGCAAAGTGTGGGTCCCTCTAATACCTACCATCATGCCAGGCACATAGTAGATGCCTAATAACTATCTGATGAGTGAAGACATGAATGAATGAATTTCATTACATTCTGACAATCATGGTAAAATAGCAGTAAAGCTTGACATTCACCTTCATCCCACCTGATTCACAAGTTGGATGAAGCAAGGCAATTTCAGATGATTAGTGTTAATAATCTGTGTTTTAAGAAGCGTTTAAATTAATAAATAATATGGGGGGTGGGTATCCTGACAGAATTAATTGCTCTTTCTCCTATCCAAGCTCTCCTGGCTTCTGAAGGAACCAGAAAGAGGGAGATGAAGGATGGTTTATAAAGCCAAAGAGAGGAAAAGTGGTAAAGTCAAGGATATCTGAGGTCTCTGTGGCAACTGATGGTGACTTTTCTGGACACCAAAGCAACAGCTTTATTCTTAGACTTGATTGTTCATGGAAACCTGAGCGTTTTCTTCGTTTTCTTCGACTTCCTTAAAAGTGGATCTTAACTGTGATACAACATTGCAAAAAGCCCAAACCTAAAGCCGAAAGTCACATGTGAGGTTATCCTAGGCTGAAAGCTCTTAAATCTATCACAATAACCTCTTAATTTTTGCTTGTAA
>VMDR010032192.1:0-11781 GCA_007922815.1 Macrotus californicus
CACAAAACAAACCTTAACAAATTCAACTAAATCGAATTCATAAGAAGTATTTTCTCAGATCACAATGGCATGAAATTGGAAATCAATCTCAGTAAAGACTCAAAAGCATTCAAATACTTAGAGGCTAAATATCATGTTATTAAATAACAAATGGGCAACCAATGGGATAAAGGGGGAGAACAAAAATTACTGGAAGTGAATGAAAATGAACATACAACCACCCAAAATCTATGAGACACAGCAAAAGCAATCCTGAGAGGGAAGTTCACAACACTATAGGCCTACCTCAAGAAGCAACAAAAATCTCAAATATACAACCTAATACTGCACTTAAAAGAACTAGAAAAACAACAACAAACAAATGCCTGAACAAGTAGAAGGAAGGAGATAATCGAGGTCGGAGCAGAAATCAACATAGAGACTGAGAAAAACAAGACAGAAGACCAATGAAGCCAGGAGCTGGTCGTTTGAAAAGACATGTAAGACTGATGAACCTTTAACCAAATTCATCAAAAAAAGAGAGAGAGGGCCCAAATAAGTGAAATCAGAAATGAAAGAGGTGGAATAACAACTGATATCGCAAAGGATTGTGAGAAATTACTATGAGCAACTATATGCCAAGAAATTGGTAAACCTGGGTGAAATGGATAAATTTCTAGAAACATACAATATCCCAAAACTGAATCAGAAAGAAGCAGAAAACCTGAATAGACCAATAATAACAAATGGAATTGAAGCAGTAATCAAAAAACTCCTAGCACACAAAAGTTCTTGGCCAGATAGCTTCACAGGAGAATTTTACCAATCATTCAAAGAACTAAGACTGATCCTTCTCAGACTATTCAAAAAAATTTAAGAGGAGGGAAGTTTTCCATGTTCTTTTTATGAGGCCAGTATTAGCCTAAGCCCAAAACCAGGTAAAGACACAGCAAAGAAAGAAAATTATAGGCATCAATATTTCCAATGAACATAGATGCTAAAATCCTCAACAAAATATCAGCAAACTGGACCCACCAATTCATCAAAATGATCATACACCATGATCAAGTGGGATTTATTCCAGGGATGCAAGGTTGGTAAAATATTCACAAATCAATAAATGCAATGCATCACATAAACAAAATGAAAGACAAAAATCATATTATCCTATTGATAGATGCATAAAAAGCATTTGATAAAATCCAGCACCCATTTATGATAAAAACTCTCAGCAAAGTGAAACTAGAGTGATCATTCCTCAACATAACAAAGGCCATGTATAAAAAAACACAGCTAATGTCATTCACAATGGGCTAAAACTAAAAGTGTTCCCCTTAAGATCAGGAACAAGACAGGGATATCTGCTTTCACCACTCTTATTCAACATAGTTCTGGAAGTCCTAGCCACTGTAATCAGATAAGGAAAATAAATAAATGGCATCCAAATTGGAAAGGAGGAAGTAAAGCTGTCATTATTCACAGACAACATGATATTGTACACAGAAAACCCTAAAAACTCCACCAAAAAATTACTAGACCTAATAAATGAATTCAGCAAAGTAGCAAGATACAAAGTTAATACCCAGAAATTGACAGCATTTTTATACACCAATATTGAGCTGTCAGAAAGAGAAACCAAGAGCAATACCTTGTATCTTTAGAATATGTAATCCATTTACATTGAAAGTGACTATGGATAGGTGTGTTATTATTGCCATTTTATTATCCATATTTATGTTCCTTTTTCTCTTTCTTCTCTTAAAGAAATCCCTTTATATTTCTTGTAATACTGGTTTGGTATCAATGAACTCCTTTAGGTTTTTCCTGTCTGGGAAACTATTTATCTCTTTTTTCAGTTTTAACTGATAGCCTTGCTGGGTAGAGTATTCTTGGTTTTAAGTCCTTATTTTGAATATTTGTGCCAATCTCTTCTGGCCTGAAAACTTTTGGTTGAGAAATCAGCTGAGTCTTATGGGAGTTCCATTGTAAGTAACTAACCATCTTCTCTCACTGCCTTTAAGATTCTTTGTTTGTCTTTAACCATTGCCATTTTAATTATGATGTGTTTAATTATGATGACCTTTTGGGTTCATCTTGTTTGGGGCTCTCTGTACTTCCTAGACTGGTATGTCTTTTTCCTTTGCCAGATTAGGAACGTTTTTAGTCATTATTTCTTCTAACAGGTTCTCAATCCCTTGCTCTCTCTCTTCTCCTTCTGGTACCCCTATAATGCAAATATTACGCTTGATGTTGTCGCAGAGACCCTTAAACTATCTTCATTTGTATTGTTTTTTTTATTTTTGCTGTTCTAATTGAGTGTTTTCTACCACCTTGTCTTCCAAATCACTGATTCAATACTCTAGTTCATGTAATCTGCTGTTAATTCCTTCTAGTATGTTCTTCATTTCAGTTATTGTATTCATTTCTAACTGGTTCTTTTTTTATGCTTACTGTCCCTCTGTTGAAGTTCTGAGTTCATTCATTCTTTCCCTAAGTTCCTTTAGAATTCATATAACCAGTGTTTTGAGCTCTGTATCTGGTATATTGCTTGCCTCCATTTCATTTAATTATTTTTCTGAAGACTTCTCATGTTTTTTCATTTGGGACATGTTTCTTTGCATTCTCATTTTGGCTACTTCTCTGTTTGTTTCTATGTATTAGGTAGAACTGCTACTTCTTACCCAGTTTTGGCAGGGTGGCCTTTGTAGTTGGTGTCCTGTGGGGCCCAATCACACAGTCTCTCTGATACTCTGAGGTGGGTGCTCCAGGAGTGCCTCTTGGGTGAGTTGTATCAGCTCTCCTGACGTAGTTGAGCCTTGAATGCTGTTGGTACATCAATGGATGAGACTGACCCTCAGGCTGGCTGGCAGTGAGGATTCACATGATCACAGCATACGAGTTACTGTGGTAGGGGCTAACCCCACAGAGCAGGACTCACCCACGCAGGGTCTGGTGCCTACCAAGGCCTCCCTATGGATGTGCTGCTTGTGGATCTATTGGAATGGTGATCTAAAGCCAGCCACCAGGTGAGCTGGTTTTGGCGCCTCTTCAGAGGGACTATGGTGCAAGTTGATGTCAGACACAGCCTGTACCTGGCCTGGGTTTAACTGTTAGGAGCTACAAACCAATCTGCTATTGGTAGCTGCCTTTGCTGGGCCTGGATATGCATGGCAGGGGTCATCCTACAAACTGAGGACAGCTGCTATCAGTACTAAACCTGGGGAGGTCAGCAACAGACCCACGGCACTCTGAGACTTGATGCTACCTGCCAGCTGCCTCTAAGGCTCAGCTGCTGAAAGAGCCTCAGGGAATATGTAAATTGGGTAAGGCAGGGTCTCAGGGAGTCACCATGGTGGAATAAGTGGTGTTGACCAGGTTAATACACATTCAGATTTGGCTCCAGTCCTGGGCCTGATGCCACTCAGCAAAAGTCACAGGATATACAAAGGCCAGCTGCAAACTACCTGGGGCATGTAGACTTTGCTGTGGGGCATGGTCTCAGAAAATGGTAATATTGGAGCTAGCGGAGTTCACCAGGCTAACTCAGTATGAGTTTTAACTGTGGGCAGGGTGGGAGGGGTAAGGGGGAGGGTTACAGTGAGATACCTTGGGCAGTGTGCAGGTCAAGCAGAGCAGGGTGTCAGAGAGTCCTCAGGGAGCCCTCAGCCTGAAACCACAAAACTCAGTTTTTCCCTATTTGTCTCTGGTGCCTCCTGAACAGCTGTTCCACTGTCACAGCCCAAGGTGAGCACCTGTGAGTGAGAGCTTGTGAACTGGCCCTTTAAGAGGATGCCTAGGTCTCCAGCAGCCTTCAGTCTCATCTGGATAGGTGGAATCCCCATTGATTTTCAAAGCCAGATGTTAAGGGGACTCTTCTTCCTGGACCTGGTATTCCAAGCTGGGGAGCCTGGTGTGGGGCCCAGACCCCTCCCTCCTCAGAGAAGACCTCTGCAGCTGAGATAGTCCTCTGGATTCTCAATTGCCACAATGGGTGAGGGGCCAGCCTTTAGTGTCTCTGCCCCTCCTATCAGTATCAACATGGCTTCTTCTTTATGTCCTTAGTTACAGAATTTCTGCTCACCTAGTTTTCAGATGGTTATCCAGGTTGATCATTCTATAATTTAGTTGTCATTTTGATTTGGTGATGGGAGGACATGATTGCAGGATCTACCACTCACCATCTGGACCAGATCACTGTGTGCTGTGCATTTAAAATATAATGTGATGAGTGATAACACTGAGGTAGGGACTGGGAAGTAAGGAAATACAAAATAAAAGTACTAGACTGAGAGTGAGCATTGAATACTGTGTAAGGTAGAGTGAATGAATGTCTCCTAGAAGAAGCCACATCCAAATGGAATCTTGCAGAAATGCTTGTAGGAGTAATTTAGATGTAAAGTAGATGAGGGACATATTTCAGACCTAAGGTATAGCACCTTTTTCCAACCAAAAAAAAAAGGAAAAAATACATGAGATTTTAGGAAGTGGGGAGGTGTTTCAAGCCAATAAAGTAAAAGTTTGACATAGGGTCTCTCTGAATAATATTCAATATTTTGTTAAATATTAAGTTTATTAATGTAACTGTACTAAAATCCAATGATAGAGAGATAGAAATGAAAGTGGGTGTTATCAGTCACTTCCCAACCAGGAAAACAGAAACTACTCCCAACATGTAAAAGAGAAAGAATTTAATCCAGGACACTGATTATCCAAATGTTAGAATTGCTAGGAAGCCAGAGAGGGAAAATAAGGCAACCCAAAGATCAGCAACAGCAGAAGTTCCATTTCTCCTCAGGTCTGGAGGGACGCAACTGGTGTTTCCAGAGTCAGAAGCTGAGGTCACTAGCAAAAGCTTAAGCCACAATAAGGATTTCCTCACAAAATCTGGGAACACTGAGGGGGAGCTGTCTGATGTAACCAGGGTCCAAGAGAAAAACTTCCAAGAAAAGAACGTAAAGGAAATACTCTGATGGCTTCCTTTCTTTCACTCTCCAATTTCCCTCCACAGAGGCGAAAGCCTGCTGGCACTGCAGCCTGGGAAGAGCAACCTGCAGAAGTCCACCGCAAAGCAGAGAGCAAACAGAGCAGGAGTGAGGCGTGCAGAAGACAGCAAACAGGTTATGGTCCAGCAAATGTAGTGG
Organism: Macrotus californicus; assembly: GCA_007922815.1. Classification (NCBI taxonomy): domain Eukaryota; kingdom Metazoa; phylum Chordata; class Mammalia; order Chiroptera; family Phyllostomidae; genus Macrotus; species Macrotus californicus. The sequence goes on from VMDR010032192.1 coordinate 5,121, forward strand.
GAAGCCATAAGTGATTTGTTTTTCAATCTTTTCAACAAAAGTATGTTAGTCCCTCGTGTATTAATAACTCTTCTTACTGGGGATACAAAGATGAACAAGAAAGATCTCTAAATTTCCACACATAAAAGATTTCAACAGCCTCTGTGAAGATAATGACACCTAATCAGAAAATAAAATCATCGGGTAAACTAGGTTACAAGAGACTTGAAATTGGGAAAGATGCCTAAGGATCTCTGGACAGGCCAAGGAAAATAATGTGATTGGGGCAGCGGGGACGGGGCTCTGACCTAAATGTAAGTGGAAGTATAAATATGAACATTTGGAATATCTGCCTAAATTCTGAACGGCTTCTGTCTTGGTCTTTCTCCAGCTAATGGGATTGATGGGAATTATAACCCATGAGGTCAGCACGGCTCAATGAGCAGCCCTCTGGTTGGGAGTCAAACAGACCTGACCATAAATTCCAGCCTCGCTACTTATAGGCTCAATAGTCTTGGACATAAAAAATCACTAATAGTAAGTCTTTTAAAAAGTTTTATAAAGATTATATGTGATTATAGATTTAAAGTATTTAGTTAAGTGCCTGGGGCTTCTTTTTATTGTGCTCAATAAAAAGAAGCTGTTAACATTTTTAAGTGAATATATAAGGAACTAATACAGCTGTATATAGATTAGTCATAAAAACATGTAAGTTTACCCTGGCTGGTGTGGCTCAGTGGATTGAGTGATGGCTTGCGAACCAAAGAATCACCAGTTTGATTCCCAGTCAGGGCACATGCCTGGGTTGTGGGCCAGGTCTCCAGTAGGGAGTGTGCAAAAGGCAACCACACATTGATGTTTCTCTCCCTCTTTTTCTCCCCTTTTCCCCCTCACTAAAAATAAATAAAATAAATAAAGTTTTGTCTTTCTCACACATTTGAAAAAAAATCATAATCCTGGATAAATCCAGCTATTTGTCACCCATTTGCCTCGAGTTCTGCTGTTAAATTGGGCAAAAGAAAGATGTACATCCACATTGAGTGGTCTTGTGTTAAGTGTTTTACCACAAATCTCAGTGGACCCTTAATGCTGGTAGGCTATTATAGTACACCTGACCCACTGCTAACTCAATCCTACTGGTCTCAGACAACTATTCAAACCTCTTCCTCTCTCCTTAAACCCTGGGCAATCCATCCACCATTCTTATTGTCAGACGATGACCTTATATTTTACTTTACTGAGAAAACAAAATTAATCAGGGAGGACTGGCGGATGGCAGCAGAGTAGGAGAATATGTTGTGCACTGCCTCCAAGACCAGCCTGGAAAAAAAATTAATGGAGAAGGGCAATCACCTGAGTTACACCAAACACTACCTGAAAAAGAGACTTTTAACCGAAGATGGCCAAAAATTCACCCCTAGACGAGTAGGAAGGGCAGGGACCAGGCCCACACACAAGGGCAGTGTTTGTGGGCTTCACGCCAGGACCACAGACCAGACCCTCAAGCACAGAGAGCTGGTCCCAAGATCAGCCCACCATGTAACATCCAGCCGTGGGGCTGTCTCTGCTGAGGGGAGACAGAAACCTCTGGGGACAAACCCACCATTTTCTTTCCTAAAAGGGACAAAGCACAGGTTTTGTGTTGGTAGCAACTCACCTAGGGCCCCAGCGAAGGGAGGGCGGCACAGACTGGAGTCATGCTAGGAGGCTAGAGTAGGAAGCACTGCAGAGAGACTTGAGGGAGCAGCTGTGGGATGTTGAGGGCCAGGACATACCTGGGCTCCACAGCAGCCATCTTTCTTGAGAAGAGCTAGTCCTTCCAGGGGAAAATCAGTGACCTTATCCAGTGGAATACTGCTCCCCCCACCCTCTGGAATTCCACAAGTCAAACTTGTTCACTCAATCCTGTAGCTTTTTTGTTCTTTTTTCAGTTTTGTCCTGTCTTAGTTTTTGTTTTGGGGTTTTTTTTTTTTTCTCGCATCCTGCATCTTAATGTTTGCTGAGCAGACAGCAACATAAACAGACTCAGGGGTTATCAGAGACTGGCTGTAGGGCGCAGCTAATCCATACATTTTCCTGAGAAGCAGATGGGTGCTTTCCCCTCATGGGAGAGCCACAGAAACACCCTACCAGCAATCAGCAGACCCAAAATCTTGGCTCTGGAAGCCTACAAGGGGCCCAGCCCAACCAAATACAGGGAAATAATCCTGAACAAACTCAGACTACTGGCTCGGGGGAGGAGGAACACACTCTTCCCTTAAGTCTGAAAGGTACTTCCCATGGGAGTTCCAGAAATCACAGCCCCTTGTTTCTGCCAGAAGCCCTCTCAGAAATAGTCAGGGGTCTGTTACTAGTCTAAGACTGACAGCAGACCAGCAGGTAAACAGGCAGAGGCAGATCCTGCAGGGACATGGAACATTTGCTAACACATCCCTGGACCCAGTGCTGATAAAAGCCAGCTGTGCAGAACAGCTGGGCCCGTCCTAGAAGCAGCCAAGCCCAGAAGAACCAGTCACAAACAGCGGATTGCTTGTAGCTTCAAAAAGGCTGACAAGGGCCAGACGTGGACAGCACCTGACATTGGCTTACAACAAACTCAGACATCAGAGCGGTATCCAAAGGGAGAAACCAGCAGGTATGCCCTAAACTCTACTGAAATAAATCCACTTGGTTCTTTCTTCATTATTTTCACTACTTTTTAATTTTCATAGCCTTTTTATTATTTTTTATCTTTTTTTTTCTTTTTATCTCCGGTGTTGTAAGTTTTCTTTGATATCTCCTATTTTACTTTTATCTTTGATTACTCTATTGTTCCATTCTTCTCTCCTTTTATTATTTTTGTTACTTTTTCTGTGTTCCTTTTCCCCATTTTTCTCTTTCAATTCATTACTAGTATTAGTTCTTGTCCCCTTTCTCCTCCCATAATCACTTTTCTTTCCTCTGGTCTTCTCATATGGTTGGGGGGTTACTTATTTTGGTGGTGTTTTGTGTTGTTTTGCTTTGTTCTGCCAGCACCTATACAACAGTGTACAAGATGTGGTAGGGGCTGAGCTTCTTAGTCAGTCATCTGGAGAAGAGTTCCCACCAGTGAATGGGCCAATAACAACTGACACACAAATATAACAAGAGAGTCTACATAATCCACACAAGGAACATTATGGGCTTTGTTTGTTGTTGTCCCTCTAGTTCTTTTAGGTTTAGGGTTAGGTTGTTGATTTGAGACTTTTCTATCTTCTTTAGGTAGGCCTGTAATGCTATGAACTTCCCTCTCAGGAATTCTCTCGCTGTGTTCCATAGGTTTTGGTATGTTGGGTGTTCATTTTTATTTGTTTCCAGGTACTTTATGATTTCTTCCTTGATTTCATTGTTAACCCATTTGTCATTTAATAACATGCTTTTCAGCCTCCATGTATTTGAATGTTTTTGAGTTTTTTTTTCTTGAGGGTGATTTCTAGTTTCAAGTCATTGTGACTTGAGAAAATACTTGATACGATTTCAATTTTATTGAATTCATTAAAGCTTATTTTGTGGTTTATCTTTGAAAATGATCCATGCATTTGGGAAGAATGTATATTTTGCTTCTTTTGGGTGAAATGTTCTGTAAATAAACAAAATTGACAAATCATTAACCAAAATCATCAAGAAAAAAGAGAGAGGACCCAAATAAATAAAATCAGAAATGAAAGAAGAAATGTAGCAACTGATACCACAGAAATGCAAAGGATTATAAGAAACTACTATGAAAAACTATATGCTAAGAAATTGGACAACACAGGTGAAATGGATACATTTCTATAAACATACAATCTTCCAAAACAGAATCATGAAGAAGCAAGAAACCTGAATAGACTGATAACAACTAGTGGAAATGAAACAGTAATCAAAAAACTCCCAGCACTCAAAAGCAGTGGATCAGATGACTTTATTGGCAAATTTTACCAAATATTCAAAGAAGAACTAACATCTATCCTTCTCAAACCATTTCAAAAAGTTCAAGAAGAGGAAAGACTTCCAAACTCTTTTTATGAGGCCTGTGTTATCCTAATCCCAAAACCAGGCAAAGACATAACAAAGAAAAAATTACAGGCCAATATCTCTGATGAATATTGATGCTAAAATCCTCAAAAATAATACTACCAAACTGGATCCTGCAATACATTAAAAAGATCATACACCATAATCAAGTGGGATTTATTCCAGGGATGCAAAGATGATACAATATTCACAAATCAATAAATGTGATACATCACATAAACAAAATGAAAGATAAAAATCACATGATTATATCAATAAATGGAGGAAAATCATCTGATAAAAAACACTCAGCAAGTGGGAATAGAGGGAGCATACCTCAACATAATAAAGGCCACATACAAAAGACCTACAGCCGTCATCATACTCAATGAGCAAAAACTAAAAGTGTTTCCCTTAAGATCAGGAGCAAGACATGGATGTCCACTTTCACCACTCTTATTCAACATAGTACTGGAAGTCTTAGCCACAGTGATCAGACAAGGAGAAATAAAAGGCATGCAAGCCCTAGCTGGTGTGGCTCAGTGGGTTGAGCATTGGCCTGTGAACTAAAAGGTCACTGGTTCAATTCCTTGTCAGGATGCATGCCCAGGTCCCCCACTGAGGACATGCAAGAGGCAACTGATTGATGTCTCTCTTTCATATCAATGTTTCTCTCCCTCTCTTTCTCCCTTGATGTTGGAGTAGAGTAGACTTAACTCTTGGTCATTTTATCTTCTCTATTATGTCTACTCTTCTAGGCTCGTGTCAATGACTTAAATTTATACCTTCAGCCGATATACTATTTCTCCCAATATTTAGATTCAGCATTCTACTTATGTCTTAAACACACCTCAAGCTCAACATCTCCAAACTGAAATCCTTATCTTTCCCCATAATCTCAGAACATATCCAAAGTCAGATTATGTCTCATTACCTCCATTGCTATCACACTAGCCTAAACAAAAATGATTTCTCACCTGGGTTGCTGCAATAGCATCTAATGGGTCTCCTATTTCTACTTTTGTTCCCTTACATTAGCAATACAGCAGCCAGAGGGATACTTTTAGACCTAAATCAGATAACGTCACTCCTCTCCTCAAAATCCAATAATTGGTCCCCTCTTACAGCCAAAACCAAATTCTTCTCATTGGCCTAAAAGACCCTATATGATTTGACTCCTGTTATATCTCTGACATCATATCCTGGTATTTCCACCACTGTTCCTTTGCACCAGACACACTGCTTAATTACTAAACATTTGTTAAACAAATCAATTCCAAAGACCTCATACTCTACTGGGAGAAACAGAGGTAGACAAATAATTACAAACAGAAGGTGATGATTAAAATTCTCTTCTGTCACCCATTCAAAATTCTGGCAGGTGAATGTTAAAGGTTGAGAAATTTGCCAGAGGTGGGAGTGGTGTTGGAGAACACAGGGAGGAAGTAAGAACTTTTCAAGCAGGACAAACATTGCGTATGCAAAGATCTCCAGAAATTAATCAGCAGAATATTTAGAGAATTACAAGCATCAAAAAATAACATTTGAGCCCTGGCTGGTGTAGCTCAGTGGATTGAGTGCAGATTGTGAACCAAAAGGTCACCAGTTTGATTCCCAGTCAGGGCAGATGCCTGGGTTGTGGGCCAGGTCCCCAGTGGGGACCACGTAAGAGTCAACCACACAGTGATGTTTCTCTCCCTCTCTTTCTCCCTCCCTTCCCCTCTCTCTGAAAATAAATACATAGAATCTTAAAAAAAAAAAAAAAAAACACTTATAAAGTCTTAAGAAAATAACATTTGAAATAAAGGAGTCTGGACATGGGAGGTAAAAGTAAATACAGTTTATACTTTAGAAAGGAATGAGAAAGACTCTGTTTCTTCCTTTACAGTTTTCAGTATGATCGCAGAGCAATTTATTAAATAATGTCTTTTTCTTTTTGGTACTTGAGTTCTGGCTAAGAAAATTCAGATCCAAAACTCAAGTGCAAGGAGTTTATTTTAAAAAGTCACAGAGGTAGAAGTAAGCCAGCTCTGCTGCATGAGCTCAGGAAACAAGTAAAAGAATGATCCTTGCGGCTTAGGAGAAAGAAAGGCAAAGATAATGTCCCTGGGAAAAGGAGAGGGAAAAGGCACGGATATATTCCACAGAAAGTGTGCCTGAGAAGAGGGTGGGGAAAGGCATGGGCATGCTCAACATTAACCATGTCTTTTTGATGCACCCCCTCAACAGGGCCAAAGCAATATATGGAAAGGATTATGAATTCTCCAAGTTAAAGATACAAAAGAAAAACTTACAGTCATATTTAATTTGACAAGGTAAAGGTGTGGGTGTGTACTATATCAAATTTAATTTGTGCAAAAGTCATCATCTCTGGTAACATTATTTTTCATGATCTACATCGCTTAGACTACTTTAGTAAGGCTTGATCTCCCTGTCTATCTAAACACTGATTCACTTACAGCAAGCTTCAGGCTAACATTGTTCTTATTAATACCTGACAAATCCACAAGGTGTTAGTTGCACACGATTTTGTATAAAAGGTGACGTGAGACTGAAATCAGTCTAAAGCTTTCCCCAGACAAGGCACTCAACCAACCACAGGTGAGTCTCAGCATCTATAGTTATCAAATGCTGACAGTTAATTTTGAAATTACAGATTTTTCAGGAT
>VMDR010032193.1:0-11789 GCA_007922815.1 Macrotus californicus
AACAGGTTAACAAGAATGACTGGTACAGCTGTGTTATAACTGAGACACGGTCCTGTGCAGTGATGAGACTCTAACTTGGCTTTTACCTAAATTATTGCACACAAACTAATGAAGATCCCAGAGTGGATAAAAAAAGTGAAAATTGTCTCTCTCTGGGTTTTTTTTGCATATAATGCTAACTGAGTTACTACAGGGAAAACATGAATATTTCACAATGAACTTCATACAGAGCAAAACACTTAGCTACATGGTAGGATGGGACAGTATAATCACATCTAGAATGAAATTTGAGCCATTTCAACTCCTTTCTGTCAACGTTACCATATTTTCCATAAAAACTCTAGTGAGGATATTATCTTTATTAGAAAAAAGGGGAAAAAAGCCACAGTTCTCTCTGACACAGACCTCTCTCTGCTTTGGATGTTCTAGCTTCTTGTAACACCTCTTATTGTAGCTGAGAGAGCACATCAGGCCTTGTATTAAACCTCTGGGAGGTACTAAAACAGGGCTCTCTAGCCATGTTTTTGACATTAGCTATGGTGTTAGGTCTTCTTTTACTTTAAGAATCTTCTACTGGCTTGGAGACTACAGGTAAGAGTTTATTTTCCTACCCAGTAATTGACGGCTCTTGTGTAACTTTTTAAAATTATCCTTGCAATCTTAACAGTTTCTTCCACAGCTGATCTCCCTCCAGAGGTTCTTTATCACTCACACTTAGAAACATCCAGCCGACATGTTCAATATTCTGACTGATATCTTTGGAAAAAGACTCCACATTTATTAGGTCCATTCTCTACCTTGTCAAGTTATCACAGGTACCAGTTCCTCCAGTTGTATCACAACTACATAAATAAGTTATCACTGTTTCACCCTTGCAGATGCATTCCTACCCCACTTCTCCAGCTTTCTCTAACAGTGCATGTGGCAATTTTTCATTTTCCAATTATTACCCCATTCCAATGGCAGTGCTGTACAGTTTAGGTTTTATAAAGGTAACACCCATTCCTAGGCAATAATTTCTGTGTCAGGTAGGTTTTTCTTTGTAAAAATAAAAATCCCCAAATGGAGTCACTTACAAGAGCAATGTGCTATCAGGATTTGCCTTGATAAGACATTCTGGCCGCACTAGCGTGGCGGGCTTTGCTGCTGGCTGCTGGGCTTGCTTGTCGCTCTAAGGTGAGTAAGTGATTTCGATGGAAGCTGCAGTCTGGTGTGGGGCCAGCTGGGGGTTTAACTGGGCAGCTTAGTATATAGTCAGCATGGTCTCTCCATGTCTAGATGCTGAGCCTGGCCTGAGGAACCTGTTTGTCTTATGGTTCAATAGAGCGGCCACAGAGTGAGCACTCCTGTGCAGACACTCTGCAAACTTCTTTGTGCATCTCAGTTGGTAATGTCTCCTGGCCATTGAAAGTCATTGCATAGCCAACCTGGATTCAGAGGGTGGAGATATAGGTTACCTACTTTGATGGGAGGGGAAGGCTTTGTAATAATTTTGAACTCTACCATTTTGTTTCTGCTTGCCTTGTTGTACTTCTGCCATCAGGAGAGGAAACACTTCTCCCAGGTAGGGCTGGCCCATCAGGCCAAGGGCATGTGCAATATCTCACACTCCACCTTAAGGGACGATATTTTTCCATTTGCCTTCTTACATGTCTATCATCATAAGAGAAGCTTTCTCCAGGTAGAGTCTGCCCCCTGAGCTTGGGTGGCTGTAGGGCAGCATGTGGAGCATATCTTTGTCCAACGTGGAGAGGGGCTGAGCCCAGTTAGTTCTGCAGCTTGAGGCAGATGCAGCCAAGTTCATCCCACATCACCAACCAAAGCCAGATGCACACATGTGTCAGTGAAAATAAATTGTTGTTATCTTGGGCCACTAAGTTTGCAGTTCTTTTTAGTGAAGCAATAGATGTCTAGTGCATATACTTTGATACCAAGAAGAAAAACTGAAAACCTGACCTGTACTAGCTGGGTTTATTTCCTTAAATGAGCTGAGAATGTTCATAATGTTACCTAATTATTTATCTATATGAACCAATACATTTTCTTTTTTATGCTTCAACGATAAGAACTGCATATTGTGTTGGAAACAAATGGAATCAATCTGTTTACATTGCCATACCTCTTCATGATAAATGAGGCACCTGTGGCCAAATTATTATTTTTTTCTTTTTCTGATGAGTGGGCTATCTCCAAGGAATTTTAAAATCATCAGATTAATATTTGTACAATCAGGTACCTGCCAAGGAAGGCAAGGACACATCTAAAAACTAATGAGGCAGCTTGAGCAGAAGTTTTTAGAAGAGTTTTTATTTTGATTTATTTATTTTTTTTCCATCACCATTTATCCTTCTATACCCTCTTCCACTTTCACCCACTCCTCTCCTGAGCCCAATTTTTTAAAACTTTTACTTTTTGTATTAAACGTGTACATGATTTTGCCTAAAGAGTTGCTTCAGCCTTCCCATTTGTGTATTTGCTAACAAGAGTTTATAGAAATCCTAGAAATCAGGACTTTTTCACATGACAAAAATTTTGTTGAGAAAAATTTAATAGAAACTATGGGACAAACAGTGATAACTTCAAGAATAACCATCAGAACAGTCTAAACAACTGTCTCTACACACAAACACACACACACGTACACACATGCCACTCACATGGGAGTATTTCTTGCTGGGGCAATGTTTAACCCTCAGAGATTAACACAGGGAGAAGCCTCCACCTCAGTTCTTAGCTTAGATATGCAACCCACTGATTTATGCCTACAGTTCATGATTTCTCAATTATGTTTTGCTCTATCAAGACGCACAGAACTGACCGCTTCCTTGATTCAGCTGTTACATTGATTCAGTGCCCTCCACCTTTATGTTACATACTCTCACGATACCATCACTGAGAAACAGGTGATACGTCACTTGAAATCATTGTCTCCCTATTTCCTACTGTACAAACTAGTTTGTTATACAGTCACTGCAGTGGAAACTTTCTCCAGTTTAAATGGATCTCACTAACAGACTCTACGAAATTTTCTTATACAAACAGTATGTGACCATTTTTTGTGGTGTTCCTAGAGTTTAATAGAGTTTCTAAAGTTGATGGTTTAAGGAATAGAGAGGATTCTTTTGGGGTTTAACAATTTCTGAAAGAATTCTCCACTTTCTCAGAATCAGGCCCTTCCTCTGTTAAATACAGTGAAGCCTGCGGGGAATGTGGCCCTATCAGCCAAATGGATGGTGACCTTTTCAGTACGTCATGGCCATATCATGGTTCTGAGGGTACCAAAAACCCATCTTTGGTTTTTTCCAACATGATAGATCCTAGGTTCTATCATTTGCTTTGGTAGGGAATCCAGATATGGATAGGGCCCTGGGTACATTTTTTTTTCCTTTGGGTATTTTATATCTATTTCTTCTTTTACTCTGAAGGTCTCTCTCATTATGGGATGAGAGAGTCCAACTTCAAGAAGGTAGGAGGGGAGGCTAGGAAGGTGAGCCTCTGAGTTTCCGAGACACAGTGCAACATCCCTGCAACCCCTCCACACGCCTGCCCTGCTGTAAACTACAGGTGCAAGCTGCCTTTGACCAAGTAATTGGGTTCAGGACACTCACAGGCACAAACATGTATTTACTGCTTCTTTGTTCTGCTTGATCCTCTGACCCACAAAAAGACATCCGGCTCAACCTATCATTAGGAATAAAGGCGAGAAGATTGAACAATTGAATCAAATTGTAGTTGTAAAATTTCTTACAGATCTTCTTTACACCAAAGAAGAAACAGAAATCTTGTCTCGACAGACCTTAACAGATATAAACAAGCACCTGAAATCAAACGTGTAATGATTCGAAACAACAATTTTAATTTTCAAAGTGGTACAGTGACACTTGAATAAGAAATAAATTGGCATTTTCATTTTTTTGATCAACACTGAACAGACAGAAATATCCACAATGAAATGAAATACTGAAGAACAATCAAAGAGCTGGAAATGTTTTCCTTTCTTTTTTCCTCCAAAATTGCTCTTAAAACTGCTGTATCATCAGCTTTTAATTTTAGGGAAAAAAGTAAATTCTAAAAGTGCACACTATTTTGAAGTTTTTTGAGTTGTGTATTTTGTACTCACACCAATTTTAAAATGCAGTTAACTAAGGAGGCAGATTACATTTTTTGATGCTGTCAAATATTTCATTTTTATCATCAAAATGACACTTTTACATGTGATAACTAGTGGTTGATACCAGCAGATGGAAAATCACATTTATTTTTCAAATGTTTACGATGATGGATTATAATCTCACATGCAGAAAATCAGATATCTAGCCTAATTTCTATGCTTTAAAATGGGCATCAGTATATGGTTAGATGACCGGTGACCCTGTAGCAGGCCACAATTGTAGCTTATTGTTTGCCACTGATATGATTTCAATTATTTATTTGTTTGGGGGTATGTTAAACATCACAATACCCTCCCCACTTTACTTCACTCGTGTGATGTAACATGCCATTGAAATGATGTGATCGCCTTCGGCTTCTAAAGGCTAGTTTAGATCATTAATGCATGAGAAATAAGATTGTGACAGATTTAGATATGCTGCATCTGATAACTCAGTTTTCAATCTGACCTCAGGTCAGACATAATGGCCTAGAAAGGATGTCTGTCCAGGGTTAAGAAGCAAATTACGAATGATGTAACTAGAAGTTAAAACTTTGTAGAACAAGAATATTTTTACTATGAGATCTTAGGGAGAAAGTGAGTTTTAAATATAGTTTTATTTAAAAACATACATGCGCAAACACACGTGACTCTATTCCTGCATTCGAAGGGAACTATTTGTTATGGCCAGAAACTGTTGGAGAATTCAGTGGGCTTTCTGCCATTGTGGTAGGATGAATGATGAATCAGAGGCAAGGCAGGCTTCCTTAATAATTTATTGGGTCATGAGTTATGGTTTTGTTCAATTGAAAATTATTAGATGGGTTTGCCTCAGGCAAAGAACATAGTGTATGAAAAAGGAAAATAGATTAAGCAAACATTCCATGAGCTTAATCATTTCAAACAGTGTACTGGATAAAGGCCCTAATACATTTGTCATTCATTCAGGGGACAATTTCACCTCCACAGAACATAATCACAAGATGGGGGTTGTCAGGGCAGCGCTGCAAATAGGATGTTCATTATGAATAGTCAGTGTAAGTCATTATTTTCATCCAGTGTTTTTTCTTGTGAATGAGGATAAGCAACTGTGCAGAAGCAAAAACTTGTGACATATTTTCTTTTATAAAAAGTCATTATTTTTCTCTCTCCAACCACTCATTTATCTATTGACTATCCTACTCATCCAACATTTGCTCACTGAGCCCCAACTTTTCACAGAGACACTGTTCAGAGCTCATTGTGAAGCGTCGCATTTAAATAAATTCTTGGTGATGGGCCCTTTTAGAATAAAAACACTTTGCATGGGTTTTCCTAAACTAAGACATTTGCAAAGTTGCATAGATTTGTCCAAAATAATAAAACCAATGTGTAGGTAAAATTACCACCTCAACCTTTACTTAAATAGTGTACTTTTGCATTTTTTGAGAACTTAGGATATATGAGTTTATATAAACAAAAAAGCAATGCTCTAGTAAATAACTTGGTATAAATAATATTTAGTTAAAGAGTATAAGTCAGTGCTAAATCCACCACTAATCAATACATATTTGGTTTTATGGTTTTGGGAGGCTTTTTCATGATGCCTCACATTGTTCTTTACTTGGTAACTCTTCATAAAATATATTGGTTCTGGACAAAAACAAACAATAATGGTAGTCATTAGTTTTGTGTCTCTCTCTGATAAATCTCCAACCTAGGTCTCCATATCCTGGGATGTAGCAGTCTCAAAGGAGGAATAGTAGAGTCATATATTGTGATTGCAATGTTTCTCTGGAAGTGAGTTGTCAAAAAATGTGTCCCTTGAGGACTGAAGGTCAACCTGCTCCTGGCTTAGGAAGAGACATGACAAACATTTCAGCCATGGACCACTAGGTTTCAGGATAACCTAGTGAATGACTGTCTCATTTTGTTCAAATGCAGCTGCCTCTTGTCTGAGGCTATGAGTGAAATCTGGCTTCATTTATTCACCAAACCAAAGGAATCTATTCATTTCTACAGAGCTCCACAGAGGAAACCTACAACATTTCTGACATGTTAAGGACATATTTTTGTAACAAGTCCAACTTGATTTCTTCAAGTTTTTTTAAGACAATCCATTCCTTTTTTTCCTTTCAAGTATTTACCATATATTTTGTACAAGGAATTCTATGAGTTTCTGATGTATCATAATTGAACAAAACACTCAGTGGTTTCCACCCTGATAAGTATTATATTATGACAAAATAAAAGGTAAACAAATAGGTCAATAAAATAAATTATATAGTAAGTTTAAATATGCCATGGATCAACAGAAAGCAATGAAAGGGAATAGTGAGTCATGGTCTAACAGTTGTGTAGTTAGATTTTTTATGAATTATATGGATGTGTTAGTGAAAAGGTGTTATGTGGATAAAGAACTCCGAGGAGTAAGGGCATAGAACTTTGTCTTTGGGAAGGGTGTTCCAGGTGGAGGGAACAAACATCATGTCTGATCTTTGAAGTTAGAGATTTCTGTGGGTGTGTCATCAGCCTTCCAGAAAGATAGTGAGAATACCCTGATTTTACTCTGAATGCAATGGAAGTCTGTCATGGAGTTGACATGCCCTGAAATAGATATTAATGTCATCAATCTGATCAATTTTTAAAAATAAATTGGGGAACAAAGGTAGAAACAGAGATTATTGGAAAAGGAGACCATTCTCATAATTCTAAAAAATCAAGGAAAGTGACTTGAACTAGGTTGATTAATAATAGTTGAGGTGCTGAGATGGGGTTCGTTTTGAATATATTCATTTTCTTCACAGTAAAAATCTAGGAAAGGTACAGAGATTACTCCCATACACCCCTTCACTTGCATCTGAGAAATGTAGATCTAGAGATTGCAGATATATGCTTTTTGAATAAATTATTTTCAGGACAGTTTTAGGTTCACAGAAAAATTGAACAGAAAGTACGGAGATGTCCCATATACATTCCTGGCCACCACACATGCATGGCCTCCCTTATGATCAACATCCCCCACCGAAGCGAAATATTTGTTACAATGGATGAACCTACACTGGCTCGTCATAATCACTTGAAGACCATAGTCCACATGAGGGTTCACTCTTGGTGTTGTACTTCCTATGGGTTTGAGTAAATGTATAATAATATATGTTCATTATTTTAGTAGCATACAGAGTATTTTCACTGATCTGAGTATCTTCTGTGCTCTGCCTACTTATTCCCCCCACCACCCCGAGCCCCTGTCAACCATTAATCTTTCTACTGTCCCCATACCTTTGTCGTTTCTAGAATGGTATACAGTTTGAATCATACAGTAGCTATATTGCATGTGGAAGGACAGACTGATTGGACTCTGTCATTTGGCTATAATGCTCAAAAGCTCCATTTCTAATGGTATTTTTCAGAAGAAGGTTGTGGTTGGAGTTATGTTTAAAAATACTTAGATACAGTTGATAAATGGTTTACTAAAATTGCACTAAGTTAATTTAGAATGACTGACATAGATAGCCTTCCAAAAATAAGTTTGTAAGCAGAGAATAGGAGGGTAGAGGTGTTTAGTTCCTCCAAGCTTACTAAACCCTATATGTATTCAACATGAAAAACCAGCTATAAAACAGCTCTGTCATGCATTATGATAGAATTTAGGACACTGTGACACTAACTTTCCCTCTTTTGGTCCCATGGTAACTGTGCTAAGAAGTAGAAAAAAATGGAAAAATCACCCTTTCAGGTTAGAAGGAAAACTGATTCTGTATATCATGTTAACAATTTACCATATTCTTGCTTTCAAAAAGTGTAAGAAACCAATATTTCTTTAGAACTTTAGAAAACTTCCCATTAACATGTACTTTAGTTACATGATTACCATTTTAAAATATATACACATATAAAATCACTACATTGTCCTTCTCAAACTTACACAATATTATATGCCAATTATATCTCGGCAAAACTGGAGGAAAACAATAGGCTTGACTGCAACCTAAAGACTTCTGCAGGTACGGCCTGTGCCTGGCTTACTACAAAGGACAACGGAGTACAGAGAATGACTGTGAACCTTGAAAAGTTCTGCTGCACAGAGGGGGTGTAATTTATTTGATGAGATGCTATCTGTTCATAACTTAAGCACGGAGAGATAGTCTTCACCTAGTACTTTCCCTTTCCCCATGCGTGAGGCATTGATTCTGATTACTGAAGAAAGATGTACTTGCCCAATAACATGAATGTATCATTTTATTCTCAATTATGCATTTTCATTTCAGATAAAACAAAAGAAAATGTTTCTGTCTCTGTGACCCAACATTTTCCTAACATAGTCATTGAGCCCATATTGCTTCTGTGTATTTATTTTAGTCTGCCTTTTATGCTTAAAGGCAAAACCTCAGGGGCAGAGCAGTCTGCTATGCAGTGGGTGCATACCTAATGTTAGTTTGCATTGGACTCAGTGACGGTGTGTTCTTGTTCTTTGAAAAGAGACAGAAAAATCAGCAAGAGGAATCACACAGATACGTCAAATTATAATAGACAGCTAAAAACCTCTTTAAAAAGTGCCAAGTAAAACTGTCAAAGCTTTCAATTTCTTTACTTTTTAAAGAGCAACATGCAATTTGGCAAGAAAATGACAATCTTGTTGAAATCTTGTCTTAAAATCCCCTCCTATATTTTTCTATATTTCTGGAAAGGATAAGTGACTTATATGAATTAAATAAATCAAACATCTAGATTATAACCAAAGCCGGAAGGGTCTTATTTGAAAATATTATTTTGATATGCCCTTTATCATGTAAGTATTACATGACCACACATGTATTACATACATCATACAGGGTCATTAAGAATTCAGTAAAATGTTATTAAAATATTAGGCTAATATATCCAGGAATGGAGACTGTGGCATATATGTAAGAATCAGACTGTATATTCTTACAAAATAATTTATATCCTTAATTTGTCTTATTTTGCCACACATGAGACAGAAATAAAAGTTCAAAACTAAGAAGAGTGGAGGAAAATATTTCTCTTCCATTGATCCTAGCAGCCAGCTCCCTGGATTTTGAGGGGTCAGCAGAGCGGGCCCTGCTGGTCGGTGTGCATGGCACAGAAGGCGACATTTGTGTGGCCGTGGGACGCACCATCTCTGACCTAGGACCTCTGCTTCTGCTTCTCCGTGTGCTAGAGCTCAAAACCTTTCTTATGTGAGACTGCAGTATTTGACCTTGAGGAACATGGCACCATAGACTGCATTTTGGAGAAAAGTCAAACAAAAATGTTAGGGAAAATTTGAAAGGAGTCACTAGTCCTACAGGGTATGATGCAGGGAGAGAATGAAGAAACGCTCAAGAAGGAAAACCTAAAGGAGGTCAAAGTGTGAAGTGGTCCTGAGGAAGGAGGGTGGGCCACTAGTCGGTCCCTCAGAAGTCTTTTATTCTAGTTCTCTGTATTTGTGCATATGGTGGCAGGGGGAGTCAATGAAATTGCTCACTCAGAGCTTCATTTTCCTTAGTAAGTAAGCACAGAACAAGCCCGGTAGAATTTAAATTAACCTTCGGTTGAATATAGGTAATTGGTGCAGCCAATATTGATGTGGGGGAAATGTTACAGTGTCACACGGATACAGGTGACCACTCTTTCCTCACGAGGAAAGTCTTTAACCCAGGAAACAATAGTCTGCAAATTGCTGTAGGGTTCCTCAATTAGAGAAACAGTGAAGGGGACACAGTGGCTGCCTCAGAGAAGAGCGTGGTATGTGCCAATAACTGAAGTGCCCTCTGGAACTAAGTCTATCTTTAAATTGTCACAGTCCCAAAGATTTTCAGTGCCTAGAACATAATCCCTGTGACTTGCTGAAGGAATGAGCAAACGTCCAGGACTGAGAAATGGGAAAGCGGTGCCTGGACAGCCAGTGACAGAGGCGTGTCCAACCTGTGGTCCGCAGGCCATATACCACCCAGGCTGGCTGTGACTATGGTCCAACACAAAATCGTGAATTAACTTAAAACATTGTGAGATTTGTGTGTGTGTGATTATGTATTGCAATATATTTAATGTGTGGCCCAAGACAACTCTTCTTCTTCCGGTGTGGCCCAGAGACACCAAAAGGTTGGACACCCCTGACAGGACAAGGGCTGGAGAGGATTAGGCAGCTTGGGCCAGCCGGTCATCTAAAATAGTTTGTAACTCGGACGGCAACAATTAAAGAGCAGAGAAAATTTCAGCATGATTGTAAAGTGATGACATTCTAGTTGGCTAAGATTTCGCAGACAACACTATGGATGAGAAAATTCATGAAATGTTTTCTTATTTTTTTAGAGATTAAAAAAGTTTATGCAAATCTATCAAATCAGAGGTTTAAAAACAGGTTGGAAATATTTTTTAAAAAATAAATTCTCTGCAGAAAATAAGCAAAAATAGAAACTGCTCTCTTTGAAATGGAGATGGGAGCTCCAGAGTGCATGTGGGGTTTCTGCTCCTTCCTCCCAAATTCTGAGGATGCATCAGACTTTCATATAGAAAATTCTAGAGCCCTCTGGAGCACACTGGGAGTATTAGCAATCTCATGTGAACAAATGTAATCTTCCATCAAAAAGAATCCTCTCAACCTCTTACTAAACAACAAAAGTCACAGATGTACGAAGTATATTTGAAATGCTGACATCTTCAGAACTCTTTGTAGCTCCAGACAGAACAGACGTGCATGAGTTTACTTACATTTGCTTCACTGTCAACATGTGGATCTAAGAATCAAGTGATAATCACAGTCAGCAAGTTGAATGATTAATCATAAGCAAGAGGATGCTGTTGCCAGTCTAAAGCATTTAACACTGGTATGTAGGATGCTCGGTGTTCACTGACATATTCTAATGCTGTGTACCAGAGCCCAGGGCATGTGGATCCTGTTAGGTTTTTGTATTTTTATGACCCCTGTAAGTGAACTACATCTATCAAATACAAAAAATATTTCTTACAATTCTGAGACCATAATTTAGAGAATGAATAGCCATTTGCTATATATTACAATTATATACATGACATTAATATAACATTAGCTAAAAGGCTTGCCATATAGCCATGAAGTTGAGGGGAAAAAGTTCATTTATATTTTAATTTTAGCTTTAAACAGATAACACTGGAATATTACTCAATCCATATTAACTAAGACTGATAATCAATCCCTTCATTTAAACTTAAACACTAATGCATGCAGCAGAATTACATCCAATGGCTTTGATTTTCATTTCCTGGAGCTATTGTGAAATTATTTGATCCATCTTTCTTAACATCACAAATCTGGTCCATTAAGAGTCTGGAAAGGCAGAGATATGCTGCATTAAAATTAAAGGCTCATATTATGAAAAGCAGCTAGCTAAACTTCATTAACATTGAGGTGTAAAGTTTTGGTTGCATGTGAAGGAAAAGAAGTCCTTGCTGCTTCTGGCCCCCAGAAGCTGTGTTTTATGTACAGTTCAAATAAATAAACTCCTGTTCACTGATCAATAAACAAGGCTGTTCGGGGAAGTTGGCAGAAATAATTGTGTGTATGCATTTTAGGAGGGTCTAAGCTTTGTACCTTACAGCCATTCTGCTGCATCCATTACTTTTCTACCTTATTCAATTTTAAACAATTATATATACACATCTATTCATCTAAACT